>JBBPQU010000490.1:0-19750 GCA_038092655.1 Boletus sensibilis | reverse complement strand
CGTCAAGTCATGGGCTCCAGGCTCGAATTCTCTGGGGTGTAAACGCGTGCGAGATCGTATACACCGCCCCACGATGTGAACACCAGCCTCCCTCAAAGGTAAACAGCGGAGATGATCACAATGTGGCAGAACTTGATGGGTTCCAAACACCCGATAACCGTGCGCTATGTTGTGTTCATACCTAGGGCAAGAATAGGATCGGCGTGCATGCCTCGAGGCGAGGGGCGGGACGCTGTCCGTCCTGTACTCTTTTTCTTTCAGGCGTGAGTGTGGTCTGTCTAAAGTCTTTGAAAGGGTCGGAGGACCGCGGTGCTCCGAGCCTGTGAGCGTGCGCGCGTTCGCAACCTCTGCCCCACGCGCTTGGTATTTGGCAACTCGAGGGAGTAAGGACACTGCCGCCTGACCACGGTTCGCCCGCGAACCCACACATCGACCGACTCCCACAAGACTGGGTCTCGCGCAACACGAATGCGACGTGCACAGTGGTCGTGATTGTATCGCTCTCATCACGAGGTATTCTCGTGTACCTTGTCCGTCATGCCACGATGCATTGCCGCTTTCCAAGCTCTATGCCGGATACGCTATCTCGGATCCACTCCTCGTTGTTTCTTTAGAACACATTCGACGATCCCAGGGTACCGTTTATTTTTAGATGCGGTACCGCACGTCGTGTGTAGACTCCGACTCCGCACTGTAGCTAAACTTGTACAAACAAGCACCTATGACACAACATGGCGTCCAGCAGGTCCTCCAAATGGATCTAAGAAACGCCTCAAAAATGGAGCAGAGTTTCATTTACAGGTGCACTCCTCCCTCCGTGGTAAAGTAGGCTGGTCGAAATCTACTCACGCATAGAGTTTAGAATCCTAGCCTGGGAGTCCGTCTTCAAGTCGTCTCCAATTTCGCCTGAGAGCCCGCGAATAAGCACGGATACACGGGGTGGAGTCCCATTTGGATGGTGATCACCTCGGATAGGATAAGAAAGGGTACGGGAGGAGCACAGACAGTGATCGATCTGCTGCCACAACTAGCTATTATTGGTCTGCAGAGCGTCATTCTTGGGCGATTACCATCGATGACAGTCAAATTTGTTGCGCACGCAATTCGTTATATTGTCATAGTGGTATCGATGGTAAAGCGCTTCGTACCCTTGTCCTTCTTTGACTGTACAGCATCCCTGTGAATCCGACGCAACGGGCTTTGGACTACCAACTGACTGCCTCGTTTCAGCGTGCGCCACTATCTAATGGAGGTCTATCGTGCCGTGTATTCACACGATGGGCTCGCGAGGCGTACGGAAGGAGGAAGGTGCCTTCATAAAACACGGTATACGTACGCGTGATGAGGTAGCGATATTCCCCTGGTGAAAATGCACGCCTGATAACTGCAAGGGTGGTCTTTTTTAGTCTAGATCGTATTGTCTCCACTCAACTGGAAGCGGGTACCTTGAGTCTCTCAGACCCAAGTCCTCGTAAAGGAACGATCGAATGACCCTGATCATGAAAGACGAAACCTTCTTGGGAAAGTATGTAGACTAAGTAGTCCGACACGTCATTTGTCCGCACTAGTCCTTGCGCTGCTTTGACACGACTGAAGACGAACGATATCAGGGATCCGAGGTGTTACCATACGGGCATGAGGCCTGAGGCCTGAGGCTCAGCATATTTCCTTTTGCCCTCCCGTAAGTAGATCGGATCAGAAGGCGACACAATTTGGTCAAAACCAGCTCGAAAACCTCCTTTGAATCGTGCGTTTTACCCACGATACGGTTCATATCGCGCTCCATCTATGAAATCCTTGTGGACTTGTGTGAAGATCATCGACTCATCATGGCCGATGGGACTGCTCAGCGCTCAACATCTTCGTTATTCTTGTTCGCAATTTGGGCATCACTGCCTTGCGTGCATTCTGGCCAAAAATACATCAAAGGTCGGACGGTGGGATGGTCAAGTCTGTGTATTAGGGCGTTATGAGGGATACCACGGGGTGCACGTTAATAGCGTTCAAGGGCCGTGGTGCGAGTGCTTCAATAACATGGAAGCCGGGTCAAGCCGATATTAATCGCATCTGGAGGCGCCTTCCACATGACATGATTTCTTTTTTCTTTTCTTTTTCGATTTCGGCTGGGTTGTGCTTCCGAAGCGACCCCGTTGCTAGCCTATCGAGCGCGCAATGGGCTTCTCTGGGTGTTAGAGCGCCAGACGACGAACTCTAGATGAATCTCATGAGGTTGGAAGTACCTTACGACTTTGTTACTCAGTGCCATGATGGCTGGTGCAGAGTGGGAGCGATCAACGGAGGCTTTCCTTTTTTGCAAGACGGACCAGTTCACGTAACGGGCGACTCCACGCTTTGAGATCGTTCGAGGTTCCAGTTAGCCACCACCATAACGATGCCACTCCTCAAGGGCCAGAGACATCTTCGGACGTCCGATCCTCCCCACATCCTTCCTTTGAAAGTGTCCGACACTCGACCCGCTTCGACCTCACGCCTCTTTAAACGGTGTTGCAGGCTCCTTATCATCCTGTTCCTGTCTTTTTGGGCGCTTGTCTGGCTTTACAACCGTTACCCCGGAGAGGATTCGCCGGCGAGCGAAGAGAACGCCGTAGATCACTCCTTACCTCCGCTTTACGAAGCCTACCACGACTATGAACGACACCTACCACAGCACAACCTTTCGTTACCTTTCCCGGAGGGTAGGGATGCGAAATTTTTCTGGGTACCCAATCATGTCACTGGTGAGCGTTGCTTTTGCTTGTACATGGCCACTGGGGTAACCTCTTGTAGCCTCGGGGTGGGGAAACGCCATGCAGGAGCTCCTCCTCAACGCTCTCCTTGCACACGAGACAAATCGAGCGTGAGTAGCTACGTTTCCCCAAATAAAAACGAGATGATGACAACGCTTTTTTTTGGCTTCAGGTTTGTCTTTGATAATTATACATGGGCTCGTGACGGTCCGGAGTATGCAGAATACAATGGCAAGCTGATTCCTGCCCGGATACCCCTTTCGACGATCATGAGCGGTACGTCGTTTTTACTCTCATACGCTTCTCAGGCTTTACACTGGGAGGTTTCAGGTCCTATAATTGGTTCTGCGTTTGGTCCTAGGGATCCAACTCCCCGTGCCGTTCACAGGGAATACTTCAAGCAAGTTTGTCCGAACTCGACCATCTTGGACAGTGACGCAGTCGTAAGCGGGAATGTCAGATATGACAACAATGTCCCTGCATCGCGAATATTCGACTTGTGGGTTGAGAAACTTCGCTCTATCAATGACCCATGCGTCGAGGTTAAGCTGGGTTCACCTCAACTTTTCGAAATATGGTGCGTTTTGACACGCTGATATAGCGCCATGATAACTGATGACGAAAACCCAGGCTATTCGGATCGACACGGATTCTATCAATGTGGCCCCGGCTTTCCAAGTCACCGATCCTTCGGGATTTCTCATGGTCTCCACTTGTTTTGGAAGCGTTCGCTCGTAATACACGCCTCTTTGGGGCTACCACCAGGTCATTTCGATTCCTCCCGTCTTATTTGCGGCCGTCATCATCACCTCCGACTCCGAAGGAGCTCCACAATGTTGAACCCATACTACCAGCGACAAAGATAGATCCGATCCCAGGCCTCCTTGTGTTACACATTCGGAGAGGTGACTTTGCCAACCACTGCACACACCTGGCGAATTGGTCCTCGGACTGGAACGGCTTCAACAAATTTGCTACTTTGCCCGATAAATTCCGTGTTCCATACGATGGGAGTGACGGTCAGACGACCGAAGCCAACATGCAATACTATCTTCAGCGATGTTTCCCGACGATCGGACAAATCGTGGAGAGGGTACGTCAGGTACTTGCTGATCAGAAGAAGACATATGGCGGAACGAAGCAGCTCAAGAGGGTCTACATCATGACAAACGGTGATAAGGCGTGGTTGAGCGACCTGAAGGAGGCACTCATGGGGATAAAGAAGTGGGATTCTGTGACGAGCAGCCGCGATCTTCGGCTTAGTTGGGAGGCAAAGCCCGTCGCACAGGCTATGGATATGTTGGTTGGTCAGCGCGCGCAGGTGTTTATAGGGAATGGCGTAAGTCACCTTCTCTCCGTCGCAGTGCTGCGTGTCCAATCCTGCTTACCACCGCCCGTCCAGTTCTCGAGTCTGACTTCCAATATCGTCATGTTCCGGATGTTGCGAGAGCTACCGCCCGAAGACACCAGATTTTGGTAACTGGTTCTGGCTGCTTTTCTGGCTGCCCTGTTGTGCGGGCTTTAGCTTCGGGGATAGCGCTCCTGCTCGTACAGCAGTCTTCTACGATGCCCGTGGGTATTCCCTGTCGTCCCGGAGATTATCCGTCGGCTTACGCTGCGATTTCCCCCACCTCCCCTCCTTCGGGCGTATACCCCTAAAAAGGACACTCGGGATCCCAGCGTACTTATGTGCTGGCGTTGTCCCATATATAGCTTACACATACTCGTCCGCGATGGACGCTATTACGGTTGATTGATGTATCGTAGCCTCGGCAGGTGCTAGTATATACGCAGCGACGTCGTTTCCGAACCGTTGGGTCGTGCTCATGGTGATGGTTGTGTTCGTTGAATTTTTTATTTGGCGGTGATCACTGATGCGGCGTTCGTGTGATTGAGGTTTTCGTTAAAGCCCATGTTTCACCGCCATGGACGACTTTTTTGGTGGGATTTCTGGACAAAGATCCTCGTCGGAACAAGACTTGGAGGTTGGTTACCCCGCGCATCCATCAACATGTTTCAAATCTCGGTGCAGGGACTACTTTTACTGTCACCGTGTCTCGCGCACGGGGCGACAATGTTCAAACGTTCACGTGACATTTGATGGTGTTTTGTGATCGCTACCAAATTCCAAATTTTCACTATCTATCTCTCTACCAACGCACTTTCACGGGGCCGTGCTCTTCGGTCGGTTTCCAGCAGCGGAATCAATCAACTACGATTTATAAGTGACTGTGCCTGTAGGAGGTGTCAACTCGACTGGCAGGCGGGTTCCATGATCATTGATCGATCTTGTGTTCGCCCGTCCATGGGACTTCAATCACGATTGCGCAGTCTTGCTGACATGGCTGTCTGACAGTGACATCGGCCGAAGCGAACGCACGTGAGGCTTTAATAATGTGTCCGTTCGTCAAATGGGTTCTTGACACCTCTACCACTCAATTTCGCTATTGGTCGCTTTCCTTTCTTTTCCCTACTGCGACTCGGAGTAGGCGTCTTGGCCGGGTAGAAGGTACCTAGAAACCGTTTGCGTCGACGGTTTCCGCGGGATGAGTTGGCCAATACCGATGCTCGGGTTCACAGCTGTCACATAGGCCTACATGGATATGCACCATGGCTAACAGTGCTTAACCCGGCGTTGCTAGACAGACATCCGTCAATGTCGCTTTTCGGGCATGAGAAGGGATCCGTCAAGGCGTTTCTCATCGTCGTCTTTTCATTCCCGTTACCCTGAAAGCCACGATCGATGGTCTCCTGGGCTACCGCCTCGACCCTTGCTCTGTTAAAGAGTGGTTTCGAGGCTCGATTTGTCACCGTTCTCCAAGATGGACATCCTCGTCGCTACGTTGAGTGCGCTACGGTGCGTCCCGGCGGTGCAGTGGCGTCAATCGTCGTGTGGTAGTGGAGGGCGGAGAATGAGCCACCCGTCCGTCGTTGGAACTCCCGAGTCTATTGCGCTGTTACAGGATGCAACCCCTCGTTCGCTGAACTAGGTCCTGGCGCATGTTACATAGTTCCGAACAACTCGATCCCCACATCATCCTTTGAGGGGTCAGTGCTCAACGACCAGAAGAACTTGGTAACTCAAAGCCGATTTTGGGAGGTAAGGGAGAGCGACATACTATCTTCAACTCGATGGCGATATGGTCAATCCCGAGAGCGCCGACAGGGCCATTGAAGCAGCCCATCACTACTTGCGCAATAATCAAATATGTGCCTCGCTGCGTGGTAGTCGGTCGCACGCAATCAGGGCGACGTTGAAGAGAATGTTGACATCAAGGTTACCGGTGCTGGGTCGTGGTGAGAAAAGGTCAGCTTCGAGGTCAGTGCCCCGATGGAAGGGATGGTTTTGCATGGGGTGCAACTCTCACGAATTGGATGATTTAGCAACAGACGGGTCCGAACGGTCGAGTAATCTATACATGGTGTTCTTTTCACGATGAGAGGTCGGGTTCAACATCGTTCCGTGTTTTCTCACTAGACATGGTAACGAGTCGAACATCCCAACATATGTTTTCTCTCCACTGACAAGCCTGTCACGATCAGGGGATTTCGGCATTGTGAACGTCGTGAAACGAGTTAATTTGGACAGGACGAACCTAAAATTATCCTCTTCGGCGCCCGTATGCGCGATGATCTGTGCGGGACCGAACTATTCAAGGAATCCTCAAGTAACCTAGATTTGAGTGCATTAGCACAATCATAGGTAATCCAGCGGATGCTCCCCGACGGATCAATTTCCCTCGGAGCCTTAGAATCTTTGGGGCGTCATGAGATTCGTCCAGTGGGTACTCGTGTCTAGGTACACCAAGTTGCTTTCCGATCGCGGGCCCCTGATCCTCGCATCCGGCAGTGCTTTCCCCACCCCACAAAAAGCCCCCCGGGTGAGCATGGAGACAACACAAAACAGGCTTCTTCTCCTCCAGAGCCAGTCATCCATGGTTTCTCAAATAGGTTCTGTTTGCCCGACCACAGGGACTTAACTACGACTGAGCTGCTGATCAAACTCCATGAGAAACGGATGTGAGGATCGTTCCCCGTGTTCCTGCGGGGATCTTGATACCGCACAAGATTCGTGCGTGCATTCAGGCGCCAGGCTGGCCGCGTGTGTGTCCTGATAAGACAGGAGGCGTTCTCGCAAGGGGGAGGCGTTGCGGGGTGGGAACGAACTCAATACGATTTGGCTATTTCTTTTGGCGTCATGGACAAGCACATTTTCGCGAAGCGAGATTCTTGGCTGTGGATGGATGTCAATTACCTTTGCGGTGGAGTCAACGTGTTCTCAAGGTTCAAAGCATTCGGAGGTGTGTCGGTGGAGTCGGTGATTTGATTGCATGGATGTACCTGACAATATTTTCCTATGGAAGGGCTTGGGGCCCACACGCCTGTTCATGCGAAGTTGTCCACATCCACCCAAACCTTTCCACGAGTGCACCTCCCTAGCATCCACATGTTGATCGGGTTGATTGACGGCAATGGCGTTAACGGGAAAGTTCACCACGGACATTCTTCTTCGTGAGCCACCCTATTAGATCACAACGGCTAACCACGCCGCTAAGGGCCAAGTAACTTTTCGTTTTTCCAATGCATAACGTAGGTGCAGGGTGTTAGTTACCATCAACGAAGCTTCCCACTTTCTTTCGTCAGACTGCTACTGGATTGCGTCACGAAATTCCCAGACCGCATCGTAATGCTACCAGCTTAAGATTGCCTGAAATTTAGGCACGAACAGCTAATATGAGTACATACATTCCTAGTTCATTATGTACTGCAGCTGCATTGCCATGGCGTTGCAATTACAATGTAGCCAGAAATTTTACCGAATCTCCGTGTGCCTCGTGCAATGAGGAACAATTTGAATTCATGCCTTTGCACTTCACTCAATGTTGCTGTACGCGACCAACATTGGTGGCTTGCATGTGATGCCAGTCGCAGCAGCAAATTCATTACAATTATATTGAAAATATCCAGGGAAGCTGGGTGATACGGTGTGAGCCATCTATCGATTCAATATTTTTCAGATTTCTCAGTTGTGATCTGAGACCTGCCCTGACACGTGTAGGTGAAAATACATGCTCAGGAATGTGATGCTGAATGATTGGTAGACACATCCTCATGTTCTGGAAAAAAAATAATACAGTCCTCCTAACCTATCATATTCCTCCCTAAATCCAACAGCCCAATGTTTTAATTGTGGTGTTGCATGAGTGAGACACGATTTTTGCAACTCCATACCATTTGCAACACCAGTCCAATGATCGTATTATAAGTTCTTAACATGGGCCAAAGGATTTCTGACATTTTCATCAAGTAGCTGAAGCAATAGATTTGGTAGATCTATATAGAAGGGCGCAAACCAGGAACAACTGGCTTATCTTGGTCTGCCTAGGGAAGACTATACACCCTCCATATTGACATCAAGGGGTGAAAACTACGTGACAGAGCATGGCCCAGCTTCTTCGCGCAGGTGGTGCTTACAACTCCAGCTGACATTAATTTCCGAGGGTCGTGCAAAGCTGAACACCATAATCGGATTGGTATTAGGGAGGCACACGTTGGACCGAAGTGATATGTGGCGTATCTCGTGATGCAGGTCATTCCGTGGGATCTCCAGCACCATGAGTGGCATGATCTTGGACTTGAAAACAAGGGTCAGTACTAGTGTTCATTAATAAAAACATCCGTTTGTAAGGTCTGAGCTTACTCGACTGCAAGGCCACGAAAATCGTGACACCTTCGAAGGTTGCACCGCATTAGCAATTTCGTGTGAACGCGTGGGCACGATCACCCCGAAAGGTAAATCCCTATCGAATCTGTCTAATCATCCTCGTAAGCCTACACTAAGCCTCGACAGGTATCGGTCCTAGTATGAATCCGGCGCTGGATATAAAAACTAAGACATTCACCTCTTGAGCAGCGTGACAACATTTCCCTCTCAATTAGTGTAGCGACATCCAGGTGCATCCGTGCCAACCTCGTGCATAGCCCCAATCTGCTCCACAAATCACCCCCTTTTATACGATCAGCTTGTTCAGTAACCACGACGATGAATTCGGGCAAGGGCGTTCGAATCACCCCGCGTCGCAGCGACGAGCGGGGTCATGCAGATCACGGCTGGTTGAAGACCTTCCATACATTTTCTTTCGCCGGGTTCGTGCATATATATCATCCTCGTATCGTCTCCAAACTGAGTATCAAACCCTAGCTATCATGACTCTCTCCACGAGTCCTTCAGTTCCCTTCGTGTCCTCAACGAGGATCGCGTCGCTGCCAACACAGGGTTTGGCACACACAGTCACCAGCATTATGAAATATTCTCCTATGTCATCGGCGGTAAGCTCGAGCAGTAAGCATCTCTCGCATCTCTACCATGTAGCAGATCATGGATCTTCTCCGATAGCCAGGATTCCATGGGCAACACGGAGATCCTCTCCCGTGGTGCACTCCAGATGACCTCCACGGGAACAGGAATCTCGCATTCCGAGAAGGCATATGGAGGGAATGAAGTTCATTTCTGCCAGATCTGGGCATCGCCTCGATCCGGGCAAGGTCGAGGCAAACCCGCCTATTTCACGAGGTATGTTCATATCCGGCTGGCTTTCGCCTCTTCTTTCGGCACAAGTCCTGACCCTGATCGCTCGCATGTAGACACTTCACGGACGAAGAGAAGAAGAATCGTTTCGTGCTTCTTGTCGCCCCCGACAATTCCGCGGGGGTTTCTGTTCGCAGAGAAGACAGCGGGCCTGCGCCGATCCGTTCGGAACTTCGGATGTATGCCTCACTTGTCTACCCAGGCGTCTCGCTCGTCCATGCACCAGTCGGAAACAGTGAGACGAAGAAAGGATATATTCATGTGATTCAAAGATCCGGATACAATCCAGGGCCAGCGAAAGGTGTTACTTTGAGGATCGGCTCTCAGTCTGACGGACCGCAGGTTGAATTACGGGAAGGAGATGGTGCATATTTGGCGTACGAGCCAGGCGCCGAGCTTCGACTCGAAAACGATGGCCAGGGAATTGCGGAGGTCTTGCTTTTTGATCTGGAGTAAATGGTTGAAACAACATAGGTTTCCGTCTTGGTGTAAAGTCGTGCTACTTGTGGCAACGACACATTTTTCGCACTGTAATATTGGTACGCTTATCGCAGATGATCATCTTTTCATCATAGCATTGGAATGTCAGGGTTGCGCGTTTGATTCTTTGCATCATTTGGGAGCGCCACAATAGGCTTCTTTCTCGCGTGCAACAAGGTTAGCCTGTCGGCGGAGTATCCCCGACTTCGAGCGGATGTGACGTGCGAAAGGTCCAGCTCAATGATCGAACATATTGCCCGAGCCCGGTCACACGATAAGTAATAAATTTCCTCACTGCCTGATGGCCGAACCCAGTCTTTCGGGGCGCATAATATTATCGGACTCTCGCCATACGGCGCGAATTCCATAGCCGAGTACACTTGGTGCAGCCTCGTTGGCTTGCAAGTATCCTATAATGCGATGATAGAACGTGTTAGGAAGCGAGACGTGTTGATCATCGGATGACGGCGCCGGTGACTTTTATGCTAACGGAAAGAACACATACTGTGGATTATTGGCGAATATCGCCAAAAGCTGAGGATATCAAGGAATACGGATTGGTGCCCCATGTCTTTGAGTGATTACAGACATACTCTCGGCACTTTGACATCGCAAATAATAAATCAAATATTATCGTCTTTGGAACTCCTCGAACAAGTCTTACACAAACTTGAGAGAGCCCAGCTGTTTGCTTAACTTTTGTCGTGAACGTGCAAGTCGTCCAGTGGTGAAGGGACTCTTTCAAGGTACTCTCCCTGATAAGAAATGAGGTGCGCTGGGATCACAAGGAGATAGGAAGAAGAATGACGGTATATCCAGGACGACTTTGCTCGATACTGGGATCTGTGTCGGTTGGCGTAGATGATTGTAAGGCGGCGGCGAAGGCGAAAGAAATCAAATGAAGGTAAAAAGGACGACGAATGAACGGAGATATCTGGCACAATTTGCGAAGCTTTGAATCAGAGACATAGGGGATGCGCTAGTGCCGTGGAGATGAAGGTTGTGCTCGGCGGAGTTGGTTGAAGGAGGAGCAAGGAACGGCGCTAGCGATGGTTGGTCCTACCCAGGTATCTTGGATGTGCTTTCTTGATATGGATTAAACCCATATCCGCCGATTCGGATAAGGGAAGCGTGTCGCAAAAAGGGTAGAGAGTTTGATCAGCGTCCACAATGTACCCAAAATCGCATTCGGAAGACGAACTGCATGCATGCATGCGCGGAAGATACTTTGGAGAGCAGAAAGCTCCGCAGTATCCACATTCGCGGCATGCCTTTACGCCAAGACGCAGCGGACCATGCTCGAGAGCATGAGCGCCTAAGGAAGGTTGCAGACCCATCCGCACAATCCAAGCATGCCGTTAGGTCTGACCAGGGAGTTCTGCATTGAGGTTGAAGGGGGGCGACTTCCACTCATGGCGTATTGAATGGAAGGGAAATTATAAGGTTTGTATTTGATAATGGATCAAACCTGTCTCCGCGGTGATGAATGGTCGGAAATGGCTGAATACCCAACTGAACATCACAGTTTATCAGGGTTGTTGTGTTGTTGTCAAGAATGGCTTCTGTTGATGTCACGGAAGGACCGAGATAAAGTCTGATGCCACGGGCTGACGGCAAAGGCATATATGGGCCTGCAGAACTAATATGCTGATATGGATTTGTTGATATAACACAAGACGCCTCTGACTGTATGATCATAGTCCACAGCAATCAGTTATCGATTTACGGACCAGCTCGATACCAAAGTTCGAGCCCTTTGGGGGGCAAGCGGCGATGATCGGAGGTAGACATGTTGGCGCAGCTTGAAATATGGCATTTTTCATCTGGTCTACGTGTTCCCGACCTGAGTCCCCAAGCTGGTCGGCTTTCGTGATTATCGCTTGCAACGTGAACTTTGTTCCGCCAAACTGTTGAACTTGAGTGTCCAATTCAGCTAGCATGGCGGCATCGGTGGATGTTAAGCCGTGAGGGGCAGAAAACAATATGTATATCCGTCGTAGCCTGGAGTATTGGTGAGTAAATAAAAGTTGTAAACTTACAATGCATCACTCACTCCTCGCGATTCGCAACATAGTGATTGAACACAGCACCCCATTCCGAGCGACCTCGTGAACCGTATCCAGGGGAGTCGACAACGACCAGCTTACCGGGGCAAGGGCCAACTCTGAAGAAGTTCAAAGTTTGGGTGCGACCCTGCAAACCGAATGTGAACTACAGTACAAAAGAAGAAGAAAAGGTTGCTGACAGCCTTCTTGCTTGTAAAAAGCAGATCTTTGCGCCCGAGAACAGCATTAAGCAACGATGATTTGCCTACGTTCGCTCTACCTGGCAGAAGGTTGTCTATCAAGTAGGAATTCTTGGCTGCGCTGGCTTACCGGTTACAATGACCTTTTTGAGTAGGAGGTAAGATCATCGTATGGCAAGTGTCTCAACTCACTTCTGGTAATTGATTGAATCGCGGAAACGAATTTACGTCCGTTACAGAGGCAAGAAACTCAGCGGAACCCGAAGTTTGAAATATCGTCTTTGAGTTCGTGGAACCTTTCCTTGATAATAAAGAAGGATGGTTTCTTGCACACGAGACCCGTTTTGCGCAGCGACGGGACAGCAGCCATGACATGGCTGGGGGAGCCTTGAAGTAGACATTTGGGCGTTCCGACGGAGTCGGCGAGGACTGTTTGGTTTTGTTAATTATCAAAGCCTTTGCCAAATACGTGCAAACTCGTCCCAAGATCGCAAGCATATTTCTATTTTCCACGATGGACCCACTGGCTGATATGGATGAATCGACTACGGATGAAGATAACGCCTCACAAACCACAGAAGACGACCCTCAAGTTCCCGATAATCCTCCTCCTGTCCCAGTCCCACCTCCACCCGTACCATCGGTGCAACCACCTACTCAGATTGTTCAACCTTCTTCTACCCATCGTGAACGACCGAATTACCAACTTAGACACACTCTTAGGGGACACACTCAGTCCATCTCAGCTGTCAAGTTCAGCCCTGATGGGACCCTTCTTGCGTCTTGCGGTATGTTCCCTTGCCTCATTCATTTCTTCCCACCTTATATGGGATTTACACATAGCTGCCGATAACTCGATTAAAATATGGTCCCCGTTCACTGGCGAACTGATACGAAACCTGAACGGCCACACGAAGGGACTTTCTGACATTGCATGGTCCACAGATGGCATGTACATGGCGTCCGCATCAGACGACACGACCATACGGATATGGAACGTAGACACTGTGCGTTTATCCTCACACAATGTGCCTGTCTCATAAAGGAAACGCGGTGCAAGCTAGGGCCTAACCACGAAACACCTGCGAGGCCACACGAGCTTCGTGTTTTGCGTGAATTATAGCGTTGCATCCGATCTGCTGGTATCTGGAGGTTGCGATGGTGACGTTCGGATCTGGAACGTTGCAAGAGGTCTGTATGTCGGGCGTTCTCGCCTCTAGTTACTCCATCTTGCCTCTCCAGGGAAGTGTACGAAGACGTTGAACGGTCACATGGATTATGTTACCGCCGTGCATTTCAACCGAGATGCTACTCTCGTCGTCTCCTGTGCGCTTGATGGATTGATGTGAGTTGGGCTCCATCTGTCCATCCACGATCGCTCAACCTGGCTCGCAGCCGGATCTGGAATACCACCACAGGACAATGTCTAAAGACGCTGACCGAGGGAAACGACGCAGTGTGGTAGCTACATTCACCCCCGTTTCCTCAAAGCCAGTTTCACTTGACTTGTGCCAGTCAGCACGTGCAGTTCTCACCCAATTCGAAATATATCTTGTCGACCGCGCACGATAGCGCAATCCGCCTCTGGGATTATCACACTTCCCGGTGCTTAAAAACGTACATGGGCCACAAAAATGAGAAGTACTGCATCGCAGCCTGCTTCAGTGTTACGGGCGGAAAATGGATCGTGTCCGGTAGCGAAGACAACAAGGTGTATATTTGGGACCTGCAGAGTCGTGAAGTTGCACAAACTTTGGAAGCCCATTCCGGTACGCGAATCGTCTTGGTATCATTCTTGTTGTGTTGATGAGCGCTCCCAGGTGTTGTTGTCGCTGTCGCTGTAAGATATCTCCATCTTAACAGAACGTGGTCTGAATGATGCTCCCCGCAGACACATCCTCATGAAAACATGATAGCGTCCGGTTCAATAGAGCCAGACCTTGCAATTCGAATATGGTCAGATCGAGGGCCAACTTGAAATATCTCATGTGAAATATCTAGTTCCCTGATGATCCGTATCAATATATCTTGCTTGCCGCAGTCTAAACTTCCGTGCTGTGCCGTCGATACAAATGTAGAAACGCAGGTAGTAAAAGTACACAGAAAAACTTCGTCAAGGTGCGTTTGGGCGTCCTTTACACGGGCTTCGCGTGAAGGAGATCTTGGTCCAAAACGTAGATATTAGAACAAGGCACAATCCAATACGAGCTAAAGATGCTCACCCTTCGCGACCTCTTTGTCTGCATCCGTGAGTCCGGAATCGTGAGCTTCCAGGAAAGCGTCGACTTCATCCATAACTTGGTCGTCATCCTCTCCATGGACCATATCCAGATCACTATCGTCGTCGTCTCCCGCATCATCAATGGCAAACGGTGTCCTTTCCATGAACGCCGCGTTGACAGCCTTCACGTGCGGCAGGGGAGAGAAAACGGACGACAATGTCGACCCAGGGCCGCCATCCTGCGCGGCTATGGCGTTGATAGCGAGAGTAGATGAGGAAGTCTGAGATGTCGTCAGGGTGTCCGAGCTATTGGATCCAAAGGTCGAGTTGGACGCAGGTGAGACGAGCGGCTCGCGTGCCTTTGGTTCTTCCAGTTTCGTGTAACGCCCGATCCTGGGCCGGTAGATGACCTGGTGTTTGCCGATCGTCTTCCCGAGCTCGTCGCTGATTTTGTGGAATATTTTCTTGTTATCTACTGTTGCGATGTTGGACCAGAGGTCCTCCAAGAAGCCTCCGCCCGAAGTGGGTAACTCCAGGTCCGGGACAGACTCCAGCTTGAATGAACCTGACAAGTCAGTCTCAAAGAATGATTCCAGTATTTCATCAGCCAAGACGACCATTCGGAAACTAATCAAATTACAGTCAGCAAGTTCATTTGAGTTCACAGAACCACGCCGTACGTTGCAAGATTAAGGTATGGTTGATTGTGACCTATTTCCTGCGGCTCAGTTTTCCCAGTCTCACTATTTGTTGTTTGTGGTAAGAGGGTATCGCCGTATTCAAAGGCGTTCGTCATGAAGCGGCTAACTGCCCCCAGATAGGCATCACCAATCTCATGACGGAAAATGAACTACATGTGCTCCGTTAGATAATTACACAACATTCCGTCATTGCTCACCAAGAAAGATTCGGACAATGTCAGAACTTCGTCCTTCGTCAAATATCCATCCTTGTTCTTGTCGTGCAGGTTAAAGAACCATTCTATGTTATCCATCAGATCGTTAAACATCACGCCGTCCAGTCCAGAAACTAGGTCCTAATACCAAAATAAGCACCCAAAAATATGCCGATTCATCCTCGGAACCCACCTGGAATGATAAAGACCCTTTACAAGCAGTATCCCAGAAGTAGAAAAGCCTATCAATAAGTTCATGTTCTGCAACCTCACGATCGATGCGTTGCTAGCCCGAAATAAGTAATGAACCAAGAAATTCCAGAGTGAGAGGTCCACACACCTGAAAACCATTAAGCACAATCTTTTCGTCCCGCGCCCAGGTCAAGATCTCATTCAGGAACACCCTGAAAGTCTTTAGTCCGATTCTTGTCTCGGATCTTTCCTGCATACTATCAGTGTTGACAAGCAACGAGGGAGGCGGTGCGACATCCGGTGGGGGTGGCTCTATAAATATCGCCTTGTACAGCGCATCGTAGATTAAGCCCCCTTGCTCCTTTGTAAACCTTGCAAGCGTCTTGAGATTCCGAACAGCAGACCGTCTTGAGAAGGTCTCGATGTTATTAACGATTTCGTTGCGGTATTTGCGCCGCTCATAGAGAATCGTCTCGTCTGTGATCACTGCGAACTCGCGGAAGGATACTAGAAGAAGTTCTTGAAAACGTGTGATGGCACGTGCCCTCGGGTCCGGTGAATCTGGGTGTGCCGACTCTCCGAGAGATGCGAAGTACTCTCTCATCAAGCTACAAAGAATTATAGGTACTGCTCCTGATGCACAACGTGACAAGCTTACTTCAAGAACCCTCCATCATCCTGAATTTGCAACAACTTTTCCCCATTGATCTTGAGGATCGCTATGAAGTGGAAGGAAAATAAGACGTGATCTGAACAGGATAAAATGCACTGACCGAGTCTGTGGAAGGATCAGCAAAAGGTTCCATCACAGACGTCGGGAGAAATCGTACCCAACTTGGAACAACACTTTTGGGCCCATGCAGAAGAAACAGTCCACTATCCGAAAGGCGAATACCATCGGCATGCTGTTGATGTATCTTATGGAGAAGAATAAGCTGAAGAACTGAGACAAATCTATGCCAGGGATTATACTGACAGACTCAAGAACCATGGCAAAGACGCTACCGACAGTTGCACGTCAACGGCCGTAAAGTGATCATGTATCATAGGGAGACACCGCACGACCAATGACTCAAAGACTCTTTGATCGAGGAGTGTTCCGTGCATCGTTGGACTAGCGGACCAATCAAATCCAGTCGGGATACATCTGGTTGTAGACACACCTGTAGTATCCAGGTAAAAGACGGTCACACAAAACTTCAAGGAGCCAGAAAGCCTGTTCTTCTGACATGTAACTGGAATTCCGTGATGAGCCAAGGTGGAAAACGTAAACCACGGTACATACATGAGAATCGCTGCGGCAAGGATGTTCATTGCCTGGAGAAAATGCATATTGCAAGGGGCGCCTGAACAAATGTAATGACTTACCTGGCAGTACCCTACTTCGGGGTTCTTGAACGAATAAGCCTGCAAGACGCGACGAAGAGCATTGATTCCCTCCTCCGATTGGTACCCAGCATACTCAGGAAGACTACGATGTAGATCTTTCTCAATATCTTCGAGGCTTGTGCTCTGCTTGCCCTTGATATCCTCGACAAGCTGAACATACAGACCTGGATTCGTATACCGGAGGTAGAGTGAACCAGATAGGGTTTCCCAGATCTCACCACGGAGCCGATTGGGTAAGCCGACTTGCACAAGACGCGTGCATTGGGGATATCTCAATAGAGTTAGGTTCCGACCATGTGCTGTTCCAGGTGTTATCATCAAAACGAATCCGAGGCAAAGCACTTACTCCGTAGGTAAGTGGTCCAAAGCTTGATTTTTGAGGCTTCTCGCAATCTAGACATAGTCAGGGGGGTGAACGACACGTGAAGGAGAAAAACTCACTTCTTCGGATCGCCCGGGAACCTGAACCTCAGGCCGAGACCCCCATGGAAGTCAGCTTCTGGAGGTGGAGATCCTTCCTTGGTCTCTGCAATCAAACTGCCGTCTTCTCGCTCGTGATCGGCCACTGATGATGTCGTTGATATAAGCGCTTCGGAATAACAAGTCTTTACGAATCCCTTTATGGCTTTCATCTGACCGCGTTGAAGCTCTGCTTTCAATGCTTCGCGCAAGAAGGCACAGAATGCATCCGCTGTCGGCCGCAGAGAAGTCAGTTGGACGAACTATCGAGAGATATTAGTATGCCACGTGAATATTGACGACGACTCACGATCTTCATGCCATGCCAGGTCGATAAACTAAGTGCATAGACGCCAGCCCGAGCATTGAGTCGCTCCACGCGTCGTACGGTCGATAGAGGTAGGGTGAACCGGACTGACTTGCGGTCTAGAGAGGTGAACGCTAGATATGGTGGGACGAGATGCAGTTTCCCTGCCTAGACGCGCAATGTTGGTTCACTTGCTCGGGAGAGGGGATGGCTGCGAGCAAACTCACATACGAATCCTCGACGCCCTGTTCGCCAAAACTAAGCACTGCATTGATATCCATCCTCTCGACCTCTGGAGCGCTGTGCTTGTCGCCATCTGTGGGAGGCGATGTAATTGGCACTTCAGGTATTGAGAAGAAGAGATGGAGTAGCTGTTCCTTCGTGGGCTCCTTGAAATTCCGCAGTTGGGTTGATATCGTGGACATGATGTCTAAGCCTAAATGTAGCCTCAACTCGTGTGCACTTCTCTCCCAGCGAGTATGCAGCAACTGTTGACGTTGAGTCTTTGCAAACCGCTAGTTAGTTGTAAGCCAGTTCCAACGGATTGTGATGTAGACTGGTAAACGTTGAGATCTTGAGAAGTGAAGTTTGGGTGAAACGTTGGTTGAGGGGCGACTCCTTTGCAGTGCCTTTCCAAACGAGGCAAATCACTGTGACTTGGTTTCTCTTTGCCCAAGGCTTATCACTTCAGAAATTCGGCGCTACAGTCTACTTCAGTGAACGCCTCCTTGGCAGGTTGGCGCTGAGCGACAAGTAAATCAACATTGTCTGAAGCGTTCCTCAGGACGCGTCACACAGGGATAAGCATGACTATTCTACTAGAACCCGCTGAAAGTCCATCTCGTCTTTCCCCCAAGCATGGCAGGCTGCACATGACACAGTTTTTCGTTACCAAAAGCGATTGCTCTCCGGTTGCAGACCGTCCACAATGCGAAGCATGACTATATTCGAAGAAAGGCTAGACCACTGTTGCGACTTCCTAGTCAAATCCCAGATGCCGACAAATGAAAGGTCAACTCACCCCGTTTCCTATGAAAACTTGCGCTCTCTGCGCTACCAACATATCCAGCGCTTGCGCAACGAATTTCTGCTCCCAGGTTAGGCTCAGATCTTGATTGCTTCCAATATGTTCCCAACCCCCAAGATCACGCAGGGCAATTTTGAGGTTCGCAACCCACGAAGCATCACCATTCGTCATGATATAGAGATATTCAAGGGGTTCCCGCGACTCATCCCGTACTGTCTTGACCTTGTCGACGATCTGCTCGATGCTGGGATAGCAGTGGTCCATGTAGGCTTTGTGATTCTCTGGCGAAAGTCGAGGATCAGAGTGGACTTTATCATACTTGTCAGGTAGTTCGGGAAAGGAATTAAACGCGTTCCAGTCCGAGTTCCGGCTGGCAAGAAACTTGCAGTGCGCAGTGAAGTCTCCCCTTCGCACATGGATTACGACTAGGCCAGCCATAGTCTCGTTACCTCTGGAATCCTGGCCTTCTGGCCAGTACAGGGCAGGCGGGAAAACAGCTCCACGATTTGCTCCGAAAGCATCGTGGATCAAGGGTGACCATCCCCAACGGGACAGAACGGGTAAATTGGACATGTATGGCCAAATGCTCAGAAGGCGTTCTTTCTGAGCGTACACCCTGCAAGATTCAGTCACATCTCTGTCAAGATATGTTGCTAGGAACGTACACGACATCGAATATTTGCTTGTCCACGGATGTTTCTTCAAATTGCAGACAAGGATCCTCGATCGAAGTAATTTTCTCCGCCCATTTGTCGATGACAAATTTGGCAGTGTCTGAATCGTTCCAGCCACTAACATCAGATAATCGTAAGATGGTAGGGTTTGGGCAAACTCTGTGGAAGAAATCCTTGTGTACAGCTTGAGGAGTGTTGTCACCAGGAGGCAGCGTTCCACCTGCCAGCGGTCCTTAAGGGTTCGATGGCACTCAACGCTTGTGGTACCCAAGAAAGAAGCGTTCTTTACCGTCGACAAGTGCACTCAGAGGGATGCGAGATGGAATGAGCTTCCCGTTAGAATGTGAGTATGGTGTGTCGTCAACGGCCCAAGTATAGTCGTCGAAGACAAAGCTGAGACTGGTGTTAGGAACGGATTCCCTCGGCTTTCGAGGCTACTGACGAGCGATTAGTCGCGTATGCGAGAACATAGCTTAGGATGTAATCTTGCATTATATTTCCCCATCCTACTTCTATTTTGACGAT
>JBBPQU010000489.1:0-19784 GCA_038092655.1 Boletus sensibilis | reverse complement strand
CATCCTCGCTGGTGTCACTGGTCAAGTCGGTCTTGAGTGCACTCCTATCTCCGCCATTGGCCTCGGCTCTGGTGCGAGCTGTAAGCAACAGCCTGTCTGCTGCACTGACAACACCTTCGTGGGTTTTGCTCTACCTTTTGTGATGGCAGTGCTAATGTATGGTGACAGAACGGCCTCATCAACATTGGCTGCTCCCCCATCAACCTCGGTGCCTAATCCTTGGGCTGAGCATCGAAAGACTGGAGATTACCGAATATTTCGCTCGGTCGAAAGTCTATCTACTGTGTCTATAGAATTGTCTCGGGGGTATCGATTCTCGGTGCTATTCTAATAAACACCTTTATAATATCTCTGAGTGACTGCGAAGATGCAAACTATCGTTTACAAGTGTGATGCGCAGCGAATGGAAACTCTGCACGATCGAATTATTGTGTTGACTCTCGGCAAATATTGCTGAGTGGATTTCTGTCACTCTTGAAACCGAGGTGGGCTTGTGAGCGAGAGCTGTATCTGATCGACCGAGGATTGTCACTGTAAATTAGGGTTTTGTTAAATGTCTAATGCTTTCGCTATCCGGCGTCCGCAGGCGTGGCAACTTTACCTCTGCATTTCTTTGCCTTGTATCTGAGTGATCACCATGGATCATGGATGTGTGTAAGTCTAGACATTTGGCCCATTTTGTTGGGAATTTCCATAATGTTGTCACCATTGTGGGCGTTCCATAAACACTGCAGATATGCATGATGGTCATTTCTTCCAGACAGGGATCAAAACCACAAATAAGGCAGGTGCAGTGTTGCTATGTGTCACCTGACCGAATTCAAATGCATGTTGTGGACGCCTTGACTTCGCGCAATGATGAAAGTCATCATAACAGACTAAAGAAGGCGTCTAGGTGCTTACAACAATGGCGATTCTCGTGAGATTTGCTTATTCCACAATCGCAGATGATAGATCCGTGGGCCCCCTTAGATTGGTCGTCGGCAGCGACGTTCAAGCTGGACGACGACAAGACCGAAACACGAGATATGGTAGATGCCCCACCATGTGGTTGTGTATCAGGCCGAAGATCCCCCGTTCCACCACTATCGACTCGTCCATGGGATCGTGGGACGTGCGCTAACCGCGTTCAGATGCACGAAAAAACTTGTTACAGCCGTCTTCGACGCGCTTCAAGGTGCGGTTACGCTGACCTATATCCAAATGGTACACTGACATATGAACGAGAAGCTCACTCCCATGCATTCTATGTCGCGAATATCTTGCATCGTGATATAGGTGCGGGGAACATCGCCTTGACGGATGATGGCAAGGGCTTGTTGATCGATTGGGAGTTGGTGGACGAGGGTGGACGAGGGTGAAAGCAGGCGACCTGATCGTATGGTGAGCCGCCCGGCGGAATAACTTTTCCACTGTGCGCTCGTCAGCACGCTGACCGCAAAATTTGTTAGGGAATATGGCAATTCATGTCCGCAAATCTGCTTCGGCACCCTGGCAAGATCCACGTGTTTGCGGATGATCTCGAGTCATTCCTGTACATCCTAGCATGGATGACTTTGCGCTGCGTTCGTACCAGTGATGCCTATCTGGCTTTTCGTCGTGGCATAGACATGAGTATGGCAGACATTCCAAGAGCTTGGTCTTGGGTGCAGCAAGCTGTCCGTCGAGAAATTTTGAGCCTAGACAACCTACCCCAATTTCTCACCTCCTCCGGACACTAAATTCGCCCTTCAAGTCGCTCTATTGGGGTCCTCCGACTGACGAAGACCGAATGAGGATCAATACTATCCTGTCAGGCCACTCTGACAAGTAACCACTTCGATTGTGGGTCAGAATTGATCAGTATGATGAAGATATGGAATGCCTAGAGTCGTGTATAGTATGGTTCATATGGTTCATCAATACGATTAGAAAGGCTTTGGACGAGGGTCGCTGGCCTACGGCTGACGAAATTCTCTCGCTTGGTTCCTCCGGTTTAACGAAGCGTGTGGCAAACATCGTCGTGGGTCCCCTCTGCGTCTGAATCCCAGAGTCGATTTTGCCCTAGTTGATTGTGCGATTTCTGAATGCATGTCCTATTCTCTGGACTTAGGACTACATATCTTGTGTAGACGGCTCGACTGTTAGTTACGTACACTCCTGTAAGCTACTACGCTCTCGCACTACGTCACCGCATTCCAGTATCTGTACGACGTCATTGACTTTCCTCGATTCTCCAGGCGTATATATAACAGATCAGTCATGTATGATAGTTATCTTTTCTTTTCCCCTTCTTCTCGCCCGAATACACACGCTCATCCACGTTCCGTTTCCGTGTGAGCGCCGCTAAAAATTTAAATTAAATTGTTTTTCTTAGTGTTCCAACTCTTCGTGGTTTCCAACTCCCTTTATTCGCACACGACTCCATACTCAATTCTATCGACGGTTTGGTATCATAGATGGGCTGGTCACCAGACAAATCACATTGCATGATGGCTGGTGATGTGTATAAATAGGTATAACCTCGCTCAGCGAGAGATGCAATTCGTGCTCTAAAGACAAACTTCCTCTCGAGCCCCATTCAGGTTTCAAACCCTAGGTGCCGTCGGTTAATCGTTCACTAATGTGCAGTGGAAGGGAGTACCGCATTCAAGTTCATGTGACACCGATTCTCGACCTGGCCAATTGAACTTGTGGGAAGACCGGGCCTCGTGGTTGCTTTATTCCTGTCCAACCCCTCACCTTACCAGAGACTAGCAGTTCAAAGTGCAAAGCTGACTGCCAGGTCTGTCCAGAAAATGGTATACGAACCCATCCGAGCCCGGAATTCCACCCTGCTCACTTCCCTTCTTCGACGGCGAACACATACAATAACATTCATGATTCATCAAACAAGGTACACAAACCGAACATCTGCAAGGCTAAAGCTGAGGCAGTCTTAGTGTTTCCCTCTGGAAACCCGGGTACCCGCGTTCAATTTCTTCCATGATCTCTCCCTTGTAAACCGAGACTCCCCCGACGTAATTGTATACTTCACGTTTCTTTCCAGGGATATTGGCACCATTATACCAAGTCTTCGCTAGTGGAATGAGCGTAGGACTCTCGGAAAGTGCATTGATGTGCTTCTTGAAGGTCAGAGCAGCATGAGAGATGGCGGTGAACTTGGTGATGCCGTATTTGCGAAGATATTCGATCGTTTGAACGATCCAGGAGCCTTGGATTTCCACGCATGTCGGACCATTGCAGAACCCGGTTGGCCCTTGGGGACCGTGCACAAAGTACAGGTTCGGGAAGTTGTCGATCGTCATTCCTAGGCTTTCAACGACACGTTGCGTTATGAGTGGCTAAACGGGTACGGAGGGTTCAAGAACTTACTAGGTGATTGTGCCATCTTTCCAATGTTCCTGGATCGTCTCACCGTTTACCCCACGTAGGTCCAAATCCATGAACGTGCCAATATGGGTGTCGAAACCTATAGATGTCCATTTTAGCTACCCATTTGGTGCGGAGGTTCTCCAGCAAAGCGCACCAGTGGCAAGAATGAGCACGTCGAGTTCGTGCTCCTTTTCCGTCGTCTTCACGCCCTTCGGCATGATCTCAAGGATGGGATCCGCATTAATGTCGACAAGGTCAACGTTGTCCTGGTTGAAGATCTCGTAGAAGTATTGCTCTTGACAGGGACGCTTGCAACCAAACGGGTGAGGCGGGACTGCGGGCGCTAATAGTTCGCGTTTTCTAGGGTCCTTAAGTCTTTCGCCGACTTTCTTCCTCCAGAATGCATAGGCAACGTCGTTGCTGTCCTTGTCGCGGAGGAGGTCTTGATAGTTGGCAACTACGACAGACAATGAGCATTTGGTGGCTATGCTAATGTCACCTTAGACGACCTACACCAGAAATGGAAGGCTCCCAGGTCCCACAATGCTTGGAACGTCGCTTGTCTTTCTTCCTCACTGTCCTGCATCATTGGCCGAGGAATCCATTCCAGGGGGAATCCGGTGGATGTAGTGGGAAGCTTTCGGTAGATCTCCTCGTATACTTGCTTGAAGTGGTCCTGGACCTGCTTGCTGACCCGATATTGGCCCATGGGTATTGCAAGGTTCGGTGTTCGTTGGAATACTGTAAGATGCCTAACCTAATTGAAATGTGCGATTAGTGAATTACCATGACGGTTGGCCAGGCTATGCGTACGTGTTTCCCAATTTCTTGAATCACTTGTACTCCGCTCGCTCCTGTCCCAATGACTCCAACTCTTTTCCCGCTTGTCTCGATTCCTTCCTTCGGCCAGCGTGCCGTGTGACTTGATGCTCCTTGGAAATTTTCTAGTCCCTTCAACCCTGGTGTATAAGACTTGGATGCGAAACCCTAGGCGGTCGTTAGTCATGGAAGACGAAGGTAACGGTAGCCTGACCGTGCATAAGATCAGATGGCGTGCCGCAGCCTTGTATACGCCATCTTTCCCGTCAGACGTGACGTGCCAGATGTGCAACTGGTCATCCCAGTGCGCATGTTTTAGGGGTGAGTCAAATCGACAATCCTTGCGAAGATCAAGCTTCTCGTCAACGTATGCGAAATATCTAGTCAATGGTCAAGTGCACGTGAGTACAATACCGAGAGAGAATGAACTTCTTGACGTACGCTTGTAGTTCTTTCCATCCAGGAAATTTCTCGGTCCACGTCCAATCTTTCCAAAGCTCGGGGCGCGAGAACTCGTAAATGGGAATGTCGCTGTCGACACGGGCGCCAGGGTACCTGTTCCAGTACCAAGTCCCGCCAAAGTCGGACCCAGCTTCGATTAACTTGCATCTCAAACCGAGTTCGCGCAGGTGGATAAGATGATAAACGCCTCCGAACCCTCCGCCAACGATGATCGCGTCGTACGTTTCTTCCGTCATGCAGGTCGTCAGTGGTAGGGATGTCGTCCGGTGTGTCTCGTATGGAGGCTCCTGGTGGGCGATTTTGTTCTCGTACTTGCTGTCTTTTATCCCTTGACAGTCTCACAGCCTGGATTCAGTATAGTCTGCTCATACGATCATCCGGTAAACTTCTTTCATGCCGAGGCTACCTCCCTGTTGCGATGTATGAGTGGAAATAGATGCACAATGCCGGTATCGTGGAGTTGATTGCTCTTGCACAGTGCTGCAAACATGCCGAAAGGTTCTCACACAACATGGTTAGCACTATTTGAGACTGGTGTAAACGCTGGACAGAACGGAATCTAGACCATTCCAGAATGCTCCAGGGCTAGAGTGGATTCTGTTTTGTCCAACGTTTCAGCCTGTCTTCAATCTTGCTAACCGCGTTATGTCAACACTCCTGCGTTTCAGGTGTGTGTCCTCATTAACGCTTATGCGTCAACGCACTGATCTCCGCATAATCAAAAACCTCGTCCGAGTCTATTAGTCTCATGACCAACAGCAGTCATGGAAGGGACACACTTGTGGGGTTTAGCGTTTCACCCGCTCCTCGGCACTCATTTCGACGATATATCCACATTTCTATGATCCTGTGGTGGCCGGTACAGAACACCACAAGAACCCACGAGAATGTCGCTGTTCATCTCCGTGCAACCAACAACCATCATCAGAAAGGCAGCAAAATAACGTACTCGTTCTACGACACTTTTGGGAGGCTCTCATTGGCCAGACAGACTGTAAGCGACTCCAAAAAGAGTTAAGTGGCTTAGCCGAGCTCATCGAGCACTTATGATTTCCCGATGATGATGTCGGATCTCGCTTGGTTAATCTCCTGACCAATTTGCCAGGGGTGATGGAAGGTAACCGGTAACCCCTTTTGGGGTTCACTAGTATTGATCTTTGCGCATTTCAGATCCGCTTGTCGAGGCACAGGCGTCCGTGAACTTATGTACTCCGTCTTTAAATCTTCCAGGTATCGACCATCGACCGAGTCCGAGTAGGGTAAGCATAGTTGCTTTTCCCGACCCGCGGGTTGTGATCTGAAATTGTACCTACCTGACTCGTAAGCCAAAGATGAGAAGAAGTTTATCTCACCAGTACATGTTCCGCGCATGAGTAAGCGAAGCGGTGCGGCTCTTTGCTTTTCGCCGCCTCGCTGCACAGCTGCAGCTCTCAGCTGAGGCCTGAGGACTCAGCGTCCTAGCTCCTGCGTCGTGCCGCTTTCGCATTGCTCCCGCTTCAAGTTCACTCCGAGTCCTCATTGCGTCCACTGGAATCTTACACACGCGTATTTCCCTGCTCACCAGACTGTTCTACGAGGCAATCCATGCCTCGTAGAACAGTCAAGTCACCAGGTACTTCCGGCGGCCTAGCTGTAGCGATCGAAATTCGCGGAAGGAATTTGGGTGTGTAGTTTGGTTCTGTTTGCCACTACTGTAGCTGAGTTAGGATTGCCTACCACCACGCCTCGGAGTGTAAGAGACGGGAGACTAGATCACGCCAGGGTGCTAGTCGTATTCCAGGAATTTATGATGTTACAACATGGTGACTGAAAACTTACGATTTAGATGACTATGTATTTATTTTAGACCTGGACCATTTCTCTGCGGCAATACCAAAGGTATACTCTAGTAGTTTATTTTATCAGACCTAGAACATGTATCTCCATGAAAAACACCTCGCCCTTTGGAACGAAAATCCTATCTGAATGGAAGCCAGACACACGATATCGTGGATGGGCAGTCTATGATGTCATACTGACTACTCGGTGCTAGACTATCTGATGTCGCTGTTACTAGTAGTAGGCTAGTAGTAGCGTGGAGTCAACGGGTCAGCAATCCCTGTTCGCGCTTTGGACCACTTTCAGCCTCTCATCGATGATGACATGGTTGCTGATGTGACTTCGCTATTCATGCGTCATGGACGGTTCGCGGTGAAGCCTATATTCTAGGAAGGTCATGGGTGACCAGCCCAGACCGCCAACAGTGTATTACAATTTGTAGGGTCCCCTTCGTCGCCGACGGCGTCAACGCCTCCAGATCAAGACTACCACAAAAGTACGTATTATCCTCAGGCTCGCACGGAATCGGTATCATCCGTCCCATACTTCAGCTTCAACGTTCCAGAGTCTACTGGCGATGGATGCCGTGTAGTAGTCGTGGATGTGCATGCTGATACTGTGTCATTTAGATGCACGCCTTGGCGCGTGTTTTTGTTTAATTTCTAGATCCATGAAAATAAACTGCTGAAAGTCAAGAATCTTAGTATCCGGTCGTGTTACGATTCACGTTTGGGCACGCACAACATGTACAAGGAGTTCCGCGAGCTCTCGCGCGCGGTGCGCGTGACCTCTGGGCCTTAGATGTAGAAATTCTTGCATAGAGAAGAAAGGCTTCTTTTCACGGTGTTCGACTGGCAGCGCAGGCTGTGGCAAGCTTCACATACGAATTCTACTTCGGACTCCGAGGTTGCACTGGAGGTATTTGTGAATGTACTCAACCCTCTGCATCAGTGTAGTCAGTACTGATTCAGAGGATTTAGTACAGTTGTATGATGGGTCGATACGGCACTAGAAAGCGACATCCAAAGTCTTACAAGTTACAATTGACTTAATCAATAAAAACATACCCACCGTAGCGGTGCTTACACAGTGCCCACCCAAACTGGCATGCGCGCAACCAAACCGCAGTTCTACTGAGAGGGACGCTCGCACAGCATGTCCAAGCTCTTGTTTGTTCAATTATCTCGAACTCGACTTGTCGTACCATGAATATCACCCCCAACGACGAAGCCTCCAAGCAGCCATCAGGCTCAAAGGTTCAAATGGATGGAGATCAAGTAGGTTCCGAGGAGGTAGCCCTTGACACGATCTACATCCGATACGCATCGAAAACTGAACATGTTTCTATGACAGCCTCCCCATCATATTCTCCTCAAACAGAACCACTAGCCAGCGGGAGCGTCCCTTCCTCGCCTCCTCACTCTGGCACATTCAAGACGAAACCCACCAACTTTCTCGCGCTTTCCAACGAACACAACACCATCCGAGGCGAATTCGTCATCGATCCTTCCATACGCATCCCGTCTTCCGTGTTACCTCCCTTGGGCGAGGGCGAAACGGAAGCAGATCGGAAAAATCTGTGTCTGAGGTCTAAATTCCGTTCCGTGCATGCCGACATATGGCTGCTGGGCTCCTCGAGAGACAGCGTGATTGACGCATACAAACCTCGGCGTACGACCATCGCGCTCACCGCTGAACATGGGTCCATCCATGCCCAAGTGGTGTGTCCTCTATTCTATTCCATTTTCATTTTTCAATTCCTGACGTACGGTTGTTCGTGCCTAGCAAACCCTCGACGGTGCAGCACCGTTTTCACTGACGGCGGGTTCCTCCCACGGAACGATCCGACTGGCCATACCGCGGTTCTTCCAGGGGCTGTTATCCTCCACACACCACGGGAGTATCTCTCTCAGCGACATGGTCGTCCGAAACGCGACTCAGTTGAGTCAACTGGGCACCACACCGTGGTACTTTGTGGGCGATTTCCACTTGCTAGGGGAAGACGAATAGCAAGGGGATCAGATAGAGATCGATGCGGCGCATGGGTTGATTCGTGTCAAGTATGTCGGTGAGGTAGCGGAAGCGCAGGGCAAGAAGGGTGTGTTCAGTCAGTTGTTTGGAATGTGATACCGTTGGGTAAGAGATGGAGTGTAGTGTATAGGGGACACGTCGATCACGGTCGTATCAATTCCATGATTGTGGGATGGACTGACAGCGATCAGATTCGAGGAAAAAAAATTGCAGTTCATCCCTACTGCGGGGTAGTCGGGGTCGAGGCTTCCTCGGCGCACAGAATGTTCATCAAACATGGCCATGTCATCCCCACGATTCTCAGCCTCATACGAATCAACGGCGGGAAGGTAGCGCAAAGTCGTCCATCCGAGGACATGCAGGAATGACTCGAGATCATCTGTGAATGTGTGCATCTTGCCAGGTTCCCGAAGCAAATTTGCAGACATGAATTGCCATGTTCCCTAATCAGTTTGCGGTCAGCGCGCTCACGAGCACTATTACGCCGGACGGCTCACCGTGCTATCAGGTCGCCTGCTCCTAACCTCGTCCGCCCCCTTTGCCAATTCCCAATCAATCAACAAGCCGTTGCCATCTTCCGTCAATAGAATGTTCCCAACACTTATGTCACGATGCAAGATCTTCGCTATATCGAATGCATTCCAGTGAGCTTTGTGTTCGTTTGTTAGCTGTGATCGGTCGTACATAGCTTGGCGTAAACGCACCTTTCATCGCGTCCATGACACCTGTCACAAGTTCTTTCGTGCATCTGAACGTGGTGAGCGCACGTCCTACGATCCCGAGCACGAGTCAATAGTGTTGATACGGGGATATCCTCGGCCTAACACACAACCACGGGGCATCAACCATTTCTTGCGTTTCAGTCTTGCCGTTCTGCACGTCCCCACCAGCGACCAGCCTGGGGATGTTGTGTGTCTCGGCTTCATGAAGTTTGGCATAAATCTCGTGTTCGAGCAAGACTTCGATGTCCGGCGAGTCAGAAAGAAATCGCTAGGTGTCTTTCATGAAGGTGATGCCTTCTCTGGACCATGGGTCCTGCTCATCCTCCTCTGCGTTTTCTTCACCAGGTTGCGGATCGGCGTCAGGGGCAGGCTCGCTCTCGGTGCATGCATTCGTACCGCCCTTAACACCCGCTTTCGGAATCCAAACCACAGGTAGGCTGCGAGTGCATCGGCTGACAAGCGACCGATTTTGGTATGGCGGCTGAGGTCCGTAGGCGTGACCCATCCCATCCAGGCCGGGCAGGTCGTACTCGAACAGCGGAATTTTGGTATCCTTGAACTGAAACTTCTCCCTCACGCGCGCGTCAACGTCGCCTTCAAGTTGCGCCAGTCGGATGGATTCCGTCGTGGCCACGGTCCTTGGCCTCGAGTTGGTTAAATCGCCACAAAAATTCAGCCAGAATTTCCGGGTTCGTGCGGTAGTTGAACGCAGCGGTCACGACCGTACCAGCAGGGTCCCATCGCAAGAACCGGGCGCAATCACCTTCAACGTCAACAGAGAACGAGAAATGACGGAATTGCATGCTATGCTGGGCACCGGCATAGTGTGCTGACCACAGGCATCGGGCCGACCTGAAGAGAGATTGAACGAACAGATGGGTTCAAGGATGAGGGCAAAGATAGCCCGGTATTTATCCTCAACGATTGTGGAACAAGCTGTGGAGGTGACACGTCAGTCTCGCGAGAACGGCCAACGTTGTACGAACCTAGATGCGTCCTTTCCTTCCTTCTTCAAAATGCTTTGACCAACGCGTTCGAGTAAAAAGGATGAATCGCGTGTCAGTCAGGTGACACACAGCAAACACTGCACTTGCCTTTTTTGTGTTTTTGATGACCAGCATGATCGGTTCTGGCATAGCGGCCTGCCTGGCGCATGTCGCACCGGCGAACTCAGGTATGAAAAATAAAAATAAAAATAAAAATAAGTCCTTGTCGTGCGCTCTACTAACAATGCCAAGGTGGCAGGTGCAGCGTCTCCGCCGCCCAAAATACCACATTTCCCACTACGACCGTCAGGTCAACTCATGAAGCTCGCTCACCGACACATGCAATTCGTGCTCTAAAGACAAACTTCCTCTCGAGCCCCTTTCAGGTTTCAAACCCTAGGTGCTGTGGGTTGATCGTTCACTAGTAATGTGCAATGGAAGACAATACCACATTCAAGTTCATGTGACACCGATTCTCGACCTGATCAATTGAGTTTGTAGGAAGACCGGGCCTCAGTGGTTGCTTTATTCCTCTCCTTACCAGAGACTAGCAGCTCAAAGTCCAAAGCTGACTGTGCCATGTTTGTCAAGAAAAGGGAACACGAACCCATGCGAGCCCGGAATTCCACGCTGTCTACTTCACCTTCCTCGACGGCGAACATATACAATGACATTCATCAAACAAAGTACAAATCTGAGCATCTGCAGGGCTAAAGATGAGACATTATTAGTGCTTCCCTCTGGAAACCTGGGTACCCGCGCTCAATTTCTTCCATGATCTCTCCCTTGTAAACCGACACACCCCCGACGTAGTTGTATGCTTCACGTTTCTTTCCAGGGATGTTGGTACCATTATACCAACCCTTGGCTAGTGGAATAAGCGTAGGATCGGAAAGCGCATTGATGTGCTTCTTGTAGGTCAGAGCAGCATGAGAGGTGGGGGTGAACTTGGTGATGCCGTATTTGCGAAGATAGTTGATCGTTTGAACGATCCAGGAGCCTTGCATTTCCACGCATGTCGGACCATTGCAGAACGCAGTTGGTCCTTGGGGACCGTACACAAAGTACAGGTTCGGGAAGTTGTCGATCGTCATTCCTAGGCTTTCAACGACGCGTTGCGTTATGAGTGGCTAAACGGGTACGGAGGGTTGAAGAACTCACTAGGTGATTGCGCCACCTTTCCAATGTTCCTGGATCGTCTCACCGTTAACCCCACGTAGGTCCAAATCCATGAACGCGCCAGTATGGGTGTCGAAGCCTATAGATGTCCATTTTATCTACTCATTTGGTGCGGAGATTCTCCAGCACACGCACCAGTGGCAAGAATGAGCACGTCGAGTTCGTGCTCCTTTTCCGTCGTCTTCACACCTTTCGGCGTGATCTCAAGGATGGGATTCGCATTAATGTCGACAAGGTCAACGTTGTCCTGGTTGAAGATCTCGTAGAAGTATTGCTCTTGACAGGGACGCTTGCAACCAAACGGGTGAGGTGGGACTGCAGGCGCTAATAGTTCGCGTTTTCTAGGGTCCTTAAGTCTTTCGCCGACTTTCTTCCTCCAGAATGCATAGGCAACGTCATTGCTGTCCTTGTCAAGGAGGAGGTCTTGATAGTTGGCAACTACGACGGACAATGAGCATTTGGTAATGTCACCTTGGACGACCTACGCCAGAAATGGAAAGCTCCCAGGTCCCACAATGCTCGGAACGTCGCTTGTCTTTCTTCCTCACTGTCCTGCATCATTGGCCGTGGAATCCATTCCAGGGGGAATCCGGTGGATGTAGTGGGAAGCTTTCGGTAGATCTCCTCGTATACTTGCTTGAAGTGGTCCTGGACCTGCTTGCTGACCCGATATTGGCCCATGGGCATTGCAAGGTTCGGTGTTCGTTGGAATACGGTAAGATGCTTAACCTGATTGAAATGTGCGATTAGTAAATTACCATGACGGTTGGCCAGGCTATGCGTACGTGTTTCCCAATTTCTTGAATCACTTGTACTCCACTCGCTCCTGTCCCAATGACTCCAACTCTTTTTCCACTTGTCTCGATTCCTTCCTTCGGCCAACGTGCCGTGTGACTGAATGCTCCCTTGAATTTTTCTAGTCCCTTGAATTCTGGTGTATAATGCTTGGATGCGAAACCCTAGGCGGTCGTTAGTCATGGAAAACAAAGTAACGGCAGCCTGACCGTGCATAAGATCAGATGGCGTGCCGCAGCCTTGTATACGCCATCTTTCCCGTCAGATGTGACGTGCCAGATGTGCAACTGGTCATCCCAGTGCGCTTGTTTCACGGGTGAGTCAAATCGACAATCTTTGCGAAGATCAAGCTTCTCGTCAACGTATGCGAAATATCTAGTCAATGGTCAACTGCATGTGAGTACAATACCAAGAGAGAATGAACTTCTTGACGTACGCTTGTAGTTCTTTCCATCCAGGAAATTTCTCGGTCCACGTCCACTCTTTCCAAAGCTCGGGGCGCGAGAACTCATAAGTGGGAATATCGCTGTCGACACGGGCGCCAGGGTATCTGTTCCAGTACCAAGTCCCGCCAAAGTCGGACCCAGCTTCGATTAACTTGCATCTCAAACCGAGTTCGCGCAGGTTCATCAGATGATAGACACCCCCGAACCCTCCGCCGACGATGATCGCGTCGTACCTTTCTTCCGTCATGCAGGCGGTTAGTGGCAGGGATATCGTCCGGTGTTTCGTATGGAGGCTCCTGGTGGGCGATTTTGTTCTCATACTTGCCGTCTTTTATCCCTCGACAGAGTCTCACATCCTGGATTCAGTATACTCTGCTCACACGATCATTGCGTAAATTTATTTCATGTCGAGGCTACCTCTCAGTTGCGATGTATGAGTAGAAATTGATGCACAATGCTGGTATCGTGGAGTTGATTGCTCTTGTACAGTGCTGCAAACATGCTGAATGGTTCTCACACAACAGGGTTACCGGTATTTGAGACTGGTGTAAACGCTGGACAGAACGGAATCTGGAGCACTCCAGAATGCTCCCATGATGGGGGCTAGAGCGGCCTGGATTCCGTTTTGTCCAACGTTTCAGCCAGTCTTCAATGTTGCTAACCGCGTTGTGTCCGCACTCCTGCGTTTCAGGTATGTGTCCTCATTACCGCCCATGCGTGAACGCACTGATCTCCGCAAATCAAAAACCTCGTCGGATCTGAGTCTGTTAGTCTCATGGCCAACAGTGGTGATGGAAGGGACAAACTTTTGGGGTTTAGCGTTTCACCCATCTCTCGGCACTCGTTTCGACGATATATTCGCATTCCTGTCGTTGCCTGTGGTGGCCTGTACCCAACGCCACAAGGACCGAATGTCGCTGTTCACATCGACTCATCTCCGTACAGCGGCGCAGTGTTTGAAGACATGGAGGCGGACAGTCGCCGCCACCCGCTGTGACCAGCGGCGAGCCCACAAGCCACATACACGGCGGTGGCGTTCACACAATAATAGATGCTCGCATGTGATGTTTATCACGGTTAAGTTTACGTGTTATCAGCCAAACCTGGATGCTCGTCCATACAACTGCCGTCGAGGAGGACTGGTGTACTATATTTTTAGTCTTATCAGTTTGTCCGTAGATTTGCCTATCTTGATCTATCAATACCAGACGATGCTGCTTAACTCTGCAACTTTTGAAGAACGTCACACGATTCAATCAATTGTCGATAGCCTTGAGAAACAGTGGAGCAAATGCGATCAGGAAGTTTTCCTCGCCGCTGTGATCTTAAACCCCATATACAAGGCCTTGCCTTTTTCGCAACTCGTCACCTTCACCAATTCCGGCATCTATCAACTATTGTCACAACTCTGGACGCGTTTTTTTTCAACAAGATCCTCCGCACGAGCTTCTCACTGAGCTCTTTGACTACCTGGGTAATACTGCAGCATATGCATCTGTACCAAATTTTCTCGCAGCATTAAAAGCAGATCCAACTGGCCATAGGGTAAGCCATGTGCATTTATCTGTCCGATTGTAGACATGATTCTAATCACTTTTCACCTAGCCCGAGTTTTCTGACCCACGTTTTGTATACAACACAATCTGTTTTCCTGGTTGGCCCCCCTCCCCCCTCCAAAAGTTTGCATTCCGTGTTCTGTCCATCTCCGCTAACTCGGCTTCCTGTGAACGCCTATTCAGCAATTTTGGCACCATCCTGACCAAGCTTCGTTCACGACTCGCGCCGCAACACATGATGAATCTTGCCGAACTCCGGATGCACCTCTGTGACGAATACACAAGGAAAATGGACCCATGGGAACGTCTCAGACGGAAACGACATCTCGCATCTACTGTGGCGAGCACTGAGCATGCAGCCACTCCCGCTGCTGACCCTGGCCCATCCTCTGTTGTCGCTGCATCTCCCGCACTCCCAGCCCTTCCGTTTTCGGACGGCGTCACTATTCCCGACTCGGAGTCCACAATACCCGTGCCATCCAACCCTGGGCCAGCCCCACCTGACGAGACAGAAGACGATAATGACGAAGATTTCCTTATCTCAATTGCTAGAAACCTACAGGAGCGGTCACGACTTGACGACGACACTGCTGGCGGCCCTGCGGGCAACCACGATTTCACACGACGAGTGGAAAAGATTAAACTTGCTGAGTTGTTTGATTTTTCGAATACGACGTGGATTGATCTCACTCGGAGGACATGCATGAAGTCTCTTGACGAGGAATTGGAATTGTACGAATTAGTGGACATGGATGCTGAAGGGGAGGCAGACGACGGGGATGTGGTAGATGGTCCTATGCTGTCACGATAGTCACGACCGTCGCTTACATAATTTGTGGCTTTTCACGGGCGCGCCCGTGTTTTTTAAAACACTGCAGCGGCGGATCTCGATTGGTTACATAATCTCATGTCCAATTTTGCCAGCGGTGAAGGAAGGACAGCGAGCATCAGATAGTCTGGCACTGAGTGGTCAGTATGACAACATAGACCGTCTATCCACGATATCATGTGTCTGGCTTGCATTCAGATAGGATTTCCGTTCCAAAGGACGAGGTGCTTTTCTTGGAAATACATGTTCAAGCTCTGATAAAATAAACTATACCTTTGGTATTGCCGCAGAGAAATGGTCCAGGTCTGAAATAAATATGGACCCATCTAGATGGTAAGTTTGCGGTCACCATGTTGCATGCATAATGAATTCCCGGATCGCCAACTAGCAACAATACGACTAGCGCTCTGGTGTGATCTAATCTTCCGTCGCTTACATTCCGAGCCGTGACCGTGGTGGCCGGATAACATGCGGGATTCCCTTGTTAGGTAATCCTAACCTACACCCAAAATCCTACTTTAAGTATAACCTCAGGAAGGCCGTCAGTTTCGCATCCAAAGTTAGTGCACGACCGCCTGACCTTGTGTGCTCGATGAGACTGGCTATGATGCCAAACCGGCCATAGACTTCATGCTGACGACGAGGTACGTCGCTCGGATCCGAATTGAGATAGAGTATATGTCGTTATAGTGCGCGGAGCCGAGCCTGTCTACACAAAATACATTCGGGACAGAATCAATTACCAGACCCACACGCGGCCGGTGTACAACGACGACGTTTTGCACCAGGTTCTGGTGTCGACTCGCCGCGCGCTTCGAGCTCCTTGGTAACCCTTTCGACCGCTCCCACTGAGTGTGTGTGTTCTGGAACTGGCTAGTCTTCCGAACGTCCTGACCGTCCGTTGAAAAAGAGGAACCAATCGGGAGATTTGGAACAGCCTTGTCGTCGGTAGGCCAAGCCCCCTTCGCCAAAGTATCCTCGATGGTAGTGATGAACCACAAAGAAGACTCCAAGTATTCCATGCCCTGGTCATATATGTGGACGATGTGGTTCGAGTACGCCGGCTCATTATGAGGGTTCATTCGCTTCAACTCCTCATAATTTTCGCGAAGTGCCTCATGCGGAGGGTCGGAAGGATAAAGTGACTTGAAGGGCGAACTCAATGTCCGGAGGAGGCCACGAAGTGGTGTAATATTTCTAGGGTGGAATTTTTGGGACGGATATGTTCCTGGCAATAAGTCAACATACGTCTGAATGGAGTAGGTACCTACACGTGGATATCGGACTCCAACACGGCCTTGGCCCAAAGCATCGGATTTGCGGAGCCCGCCACGGTCGAGGCCTCCTCGGCGCACAGAATGTTCATCAAACATGGCCATGTCATCGCCGCGATCCTCAGCCTCATACGAGTCAACGGCGGGAAGGTAGCGCAAAGTCATCCATCCGAGGACATGCAGGAATGGTTCGAGATCATCTGTGAACGTGTGCATCTTGCCAGGTTCCCGAAGCAAATTTGCAGACATGAATCGCCATGTTCCCTAATCAGTTTGCGGTCAGCGCGCTCCGTGCGGTAGTTGAACGCAGCGGTCACGACAGTACCAGCAGGGTCCCATCGCAAAAACCGGGCGCGATCACCTTCGACGACAACAGAGAACGAGAAATGACGGAATTGCAGGCTGTGCTGAGCACCGGCATAGTGTGTTAGCTGACCACGGGCATCGATTCTGGCCACGGTGGCCGGCGTGAATGATCCTCGCTCGATCGCGAAACGACGTGATTCGTCTGTCGTATTATTGGGATCGTGGCAGGCCACTCCACTACAGTTTGTTTTGAACTCCATCCAGAGTTCAATTCGCGCGAAATCCGTCTTGTTTGGGAATGCCACATGCTCAACGCGGTTGTAGAACGAGATGCCAGACTTGAGCTTCAATTTATTCACGGTGTCTTCCTTGGTGCTTGTGTTTACAGCTTGTAGGCGAGGAATCCATCCTGCGATCGCAGTTATCTGTCATTGTCACAAGAGTGCCGTTGAGAGGAAGGGGGGAGTACTCACAAATGGCTCATAGCGCACACTTTCCACCCCGCTGTTGGGGACGGCGTTAAACGGATCCTCGGCAAGAGTTGGTAGGGGTGCGAAGTTTCCGGCGGTCCTGAGGTATGTATCAAGGAAGTCGTCGACGGGCATCGTACCCAACCAACGACCTTCCATCTCCGATGCAAGTTGCTTTCTAACTTTCTCGTAATTTGCTGCAGTGGACGCGAAAGCCAAGTCTAGCCCGTACTTCTTTTCGCAGGAGTGGATTCGAATTGACGCTGGATGGCGGGTTATTCCTTCGCAGCGGCAACGGGCTCGACTCGAGCGGTGGTCTCGTCCTGGGGAGTATCAGACATGTTCGATATGGCGCACATGAAGAGAGATTGAACGAACAGATGGATTCGAGAATGAGGGCGAAGGTAGCCCGGCATTTATTCCCAACGACGGTGGAACAAGCTGTGGAGGTGACATGTCAGTCTCGCGAGAACGGCCATTATTGTACAAACCTAGATCCGTCATTTCCTTTCTTCTTCAGATTGCTTTGGCCAACGCGTTTAAGTAAAAAAAGTAAAAGTATACTTGTACTTAGCGGACCGCCCGGACCGCAAGTATTGTTCTCTTTCTTTGTTCTCGTTATTTCTTGCAAACAGTAGTGGTTTTTTCATTAATATATATGCATGTTTTCCACTGCTGGATGCAGCCCATTGTCGACTTTTTTCCTGGTCGTCGGGTGTGCTGATTCTCGAATTAATTTTCGCTCCACTGAATTTATTTATTTAATTTTTCGCCCAGACCGTACTTACAAGTATAGGTCCAGTGCCCTGCTAGTCTCTAGCAGCTCAAAGTCCAACGCTGACTGTGCCAGGTCTGTCAAGAAAAGGTAACACGAACCCATGCGAGCCCAGAATTCCACACTGCCCACTCCCCCTTCCTCGACGGCGAACATATACAATGACATTCATCAAACAAAGTATACAATCCGAGCATCTGCAAGGTTAAAGCGGAGACATTACGAGTGCTTCCCTCTGGAAACCTGGGTACCCGCGCTCAATTTCTTCCATGATCTCTCCCTTGTAAACTGAGACACCGACGTAATTGTATGCTTCACGTTTCTTTCCAGGGATGTTGGCACCATTAAACCAACTCTTGGCTAGTGGAATGAGCGTAGCATCAGAAAGCGCATTGACGTGCTTCTTGTAGGTCAGAGCAGCATGAGAGGTGGGGGTAAACTTGGTGATGCCGTATTTGCGAAGATAGTCGATCGTTTGAACGACCCAGGCCCCTTGGATTTCCACGCATGTCGGACCATTGCAGAACGCGGTTGGTCCTTGTGGACCGTACACAAAGTACAGGTTCGGGAAGTTGTCGATCGTCATTCCTAGGCTGTCAACGATACGTTGCGTTATGAGTGGCTAAACGGGTACGGAGGGTTCAAGAATTTACTAGGTGATTGCGCCATCTTTCCAATGTTCCTGGATCGTCTCACCGCTAACCCCACGTAGGTCCAAATCCATGAACGCGCCAGTATGGGTGTCGAAGCCTATAGATGTTCATTTTAGCTACCCATTTGGTGCGGGGTTCTCCAGTACGCTCACCAGTGGCAAGAATGAGCACGTCGAGCTCGAGCTCCTTTTCCGTCGTCTTCACACCTTTCGGCGTGATCTCAAGGATGGGATTCGCATTGATGTCGATAAGGTCAACGTTCTCCTGGTTGAAGATCTCGTAGAAATATTGCTCTTGACAGGGACGCTTGCAACCAAACGGGTGAGGTGGGATTGCGGGCGCTAATAGTTCGCGTTTTCTAGGGTCCTTCAGCCTTTCGCCGACTTTCTTCCTCCAGAATGCATAGGCAACGTCGTTGCTGTCCTTGTCACGGAGGAGGTCTTGATAGTTGGCAACTATGACGGACGATGAGCATTTGGTGGCTATGCTAATGTCACCTTGAAGTCTTGGACGACCTACGCCAGAAATGGAAGGCTCCTAGGTCCCACAATGCCTGGAACGTTGCTTGTCTTTCTTCCTCACTGTCCTGCATCATTGGCCGTGGAATCCATTCCAGGGGGAATCCGGTGGACGTAGTGGGAAGCTTTCGGTAGATCTCCTCGTACACTTGCTTGAAGTGGTCCTGGACCTGCTTGCTGACCCGATATTGGCCCATGGGCATTGCGAGGTTCGGTGTTCGTTGGAATACTGTAAGATTCTTAACCTAATTCAAGTGTGCGATTAGTGGATTACCATGACGATTGGCCAGGCCATGCGTACGTGTTTCCCAATCTCTTGAATCACTTGTACTCCACTCGCTCCTGTCCCAATGACTCCAATTCTTTTTCCACTTGTATCGATTCCTTCCTTCGGCCAGCGTGCCATGTGACTTAATGCTCCCTTGAAATTTTCTAGTCCATTCAACATTGGTGTATAAGGCTTGGATGCGAAACCCTAGGCGGTCGTTGGTCATGGAAGACGAAAACGAAGGTAACGGCAGCCTGACCGTGCATAAGATCAGATGGCGTGCCGCAGCCTTGTATACGCCATCCTTTCCGTCAGATGTGACGTGCCAGACGTGCAACTGATCATCCCAGTGCGCTTGTTTCACGGGTGAGTCAAATCGACAATCTTTGCGAAGATCAAGCTTCTCGTCAACGTATGCGAAATATCTGGTCAATGGTCAACTGCATGTGAGTACAATACCAAGAGAGAATGAACTTCTTGACGTACGCTTGTAGTTCTTTCCATCCAGGAAATTTCTCGGTCC
>JBBPQU010000488.1:0-19784 GCA_038092655.1 Boletus sensibilis | reverse complement strand
GGGTGCGAGTCAGATGGGGTGTACACATTCGTGATTTTGCTCAACTTTATCAATTCTGTGCACTCAAGGGTTCCATATGGTTTAGCATCCAGAATGGTGACCTCACTGGCTTCTGGGGACAAGAAAATGGCCCACGGAGAGACAATTTCTTTCGGAAAAGGAAGCGGCAGCAAAAATGAGAATTGGTTGTTGCTCCCTGCAGACGACTGTGCCTAGTGCAGATGGAGGGACCATGAAATCCATTATCCGACCACTATTGTATGTTGCGTAACACTGCAGGTCTTCACCAGGTTTCTGCGAGGTGTACTCTTACGATGATAACCTTGTACTTGACTCGGAATGTACATAATCATTATTTTAGGGATGGTGGGTTAATGCGTAGCACGTCAGTGTACTATGTAAATGAGAGCGTGTTGTACTTGAAGCTTTTGTAATCTATTATCTCGTCACGCCCTCTAGCTTCTTGACGCCGATCTGGGCTTAAAGTCTAAATGAGTGGAAACTACCATACAAATACATAGCTAAAGATTGTTCAAAATTACTCATCTGCGAAGTGGTTTCGGTCCTTGGTCTTTGACTCTCGATCGCGTGAAGGGGCTCTGCATCACCTCATTGGTGTGTCCACTGACGGCATAGGGCCTCACTGCGCTTTGCTCCGTTGTTGATACATTGCAAACTTCAAATCCCTCAAATACCCAACAAGTAACCCTTCGAAACGTGTCGAACAAGCACACCCACCGCGACCACGAAAAAAGGCCCGCTTGAGAGATAGTGCTTGTATCCGGGACCTGGTATAGTGATTCAAGATCTTGCGTTCGCGTCAAGTGTACTAATCGGCAATCCTATTTAGGATGTCCCCGAGCTAAAATAACCAGTTGAGATCAGTGAAAGGGGTAAAAGTAATAATAGATCTCACGCACACTCCAGCCTCTCTTATTTTCTCTCTCGAACCGCACTTCACTGCTTCCTGTATGCAGGTAAGTTGTTTGTTAAGAAGCCAGATGAAGAGACATCCATACCCCCCCTGGACAATGTAGAAATAATCGTAAAAGGCAGTCGGAACACCGTTGTCGTACAGGTTGTAGCAGGTGTTCGGAAAGATTTGCACGTCGGCAGTGCAGTCGGTGGCGCTGGGGCACGTGTACAGGTCCCAGGCGTAGCTGAGGGGATCATACCAGTAAATGGACAGGAAGCCCATGTAGTTCGGGGCGTCGTGCCCAGAGTCTGCGGGGGCACCCGCGGTGTCGACGACCTCGCACGTGCCTGTACAGTCTTGGTCGCTGCAGAAGACGAATGCGTCGCCATTGGGGTAGCTAACGGCAGGGGTGCCACCCGAAGGCGAGGCGCTCAGTTGGGCAAGAACGCCACTCATAACGAAAAGGGAGGGGAGGAAGAGTATGTGAGTGTTGAGACGCATGGTGTGACGGGCCAAGGAGTTCAACAAGGCTAACGAAGTTGCGGTTTGGAGGCGCGGTTTTATAGGATTGTAGGTGCTCAGCACTCTCATGTGAAGAAATCCCACACCACGACGGATCATTGTTGTGCGTAGCTGCACTGTCAGATGGCAGCCGGGGAGGTTAGTCCATGCTTGATATGATAGCGTGAGTGGGTGTAGACTCGCACCACAAAATCTGAGGTCGCTACTTGCAAGAACAAGTCAACAAGTGCCGTCGTCCTGAGAGCAGGTCAGACGGGAATCTATCGCTGAAACGGGGCAGGCAGTCTCATCCCAGAAGGTACTTCCAGAATGGTGCAGGGTGTCGGTACCCTTTCACATCAAACTTCTCGACCAGTTTGTTGATATCCTGCAGTTCCGTCACGGTTTGTGAACATGATATCATCACCTGCACCATTGTCAAGAGAGTACGTTGGTGTGCCTAGACGCACACAATCAGCTCGAAGAACACGAGACAACATGTAGGGAAGCCCAGCAACATACGAAGATCCCAGAGGGGGAATGGGGTATGAGTGTGATCCAAGTGAGCCAACCAAAGCAATGCAAAATTGCGCAGGGGTGTCAATCTTTTTCGCGATTTCGGTCAAGACATCAGCAATGACAAAATTGCAGATAAGATTCTGCCGCGAAGTGGTAAGCAATAACGCATTAGATCCACAAAAATATCTCACCTCTTCTTGACGGGGGTAACACCTTCTAACGGATAGCTCGGTTTCCGCAATTCCACGGATGTTGGGACGACCTACTACCAGAAACATCTTCCGTTTTCTTGAGTTATCCCGTGGGAAGACCCTTTCTGGAGGGTTTTCGAATGTGGTGCCATAATAATGTGCGTCAGGTTGGACTTTCGTTACTGTAACTAAGGGAGCCTACGAGTAAGCGGCGACACCGCTCCGTGTTCTTTCGTGGTGGAAATCACTGGATGGCGACATTATTATCAAGTTGGGTTCAGGGACAGAAACAGGTCTAACTTACTCTCTCTCGAATTTGGGTAGTCTCCCCAAACCGGACCTAAACTTCGAGATCAGAAGACAGTCGTTCTGATCATACGAAGATCGTGAACCTGGAACTGAATTGAATCATAGGTGTGACGATGGATGAACTCGCGAGCCTTGTATTCCCGATGCACTGGGGCCTCACCTGGACCACTGCATTCCTGAGCCATGCCAATGTGATCCAGTTTTCAATGCTTTCCACCCCTCTATGCGGCCATGCGAAAGTGGAAATCACGAGGGGAGTAGCGTCCGGCCATCTTTTCGTCGAGAGAAGTAGCGTTTGCAGCGTCAGACTCATAGTCTTGGTCAAGTCTTGGTCCGCCTCTTACTAAGACCACGCACAACGTGTCGTGCGGGACGTTCCCGCCCACCGATCGCCTCTGTCCCCGTCCCACGCATACGCACACCCGGACACTGTCCTTTTCGCCACCGCCGTGCATGACTTCACCGCGTCCCTCACGCACCCCGCCGCTAGGCTTGACAGAGTCAACACCGGCGCTCCTCCCTATCACGTTCTTGCCTCCCTTCACCCCGGGCCACATACCACCGTGCTCGCTAACCGCGCATGTGTCGCGCGCCGTTTTCGCACCTCGAGCGGGCGAGCGGGCGTACAGCCGCGGGTTCGACTCGACCATGCGACTGGCAGGTGGGACGTCGAGTTGGATGTGCGCGTCGATGCAATCGTGACATCTGAATGTGGTACGTAAAAATATTAGAGATAGATTCGTGGACATATTGCACCTTGGGTGGACCAATCTATTGGTGCCGGTGAATCATGATTCATAACAAAAAAAAAACAGAGTTTACTTTTGTGTGAAATACGTATCTATTGCAAACTTTTACAAAGAGGGTAAATATGACTACGGAAATGAGAAGATGAGTGCCCAAATTACATTGCTCTACACCCGGATTCTGCACATTTCATTGACTTGTGTGATGCAGACACTCACTGACGGTCGTAGAGGTGTCTCACCATCTCTCACCGCCCATCACGGCAGTACTGGTGATCATGACGTTCATCTCGTACCAAATTAATTCCAGATTACCCCACGGATCAACAGCATAATCGCTACCGCAATGCCTTACGCAGTGCCCCCATCATCTTCAAGTACTCCGAAGCAGACTGACAGACGCCCTTTCCAGAAGGACCAATGAACGACTTGAGCTTCCCAACTTGATATCCCGATCTATAATCCGTCATGTACTTCGAAACGATCTGTTCTCCTAGTCGCATTATATCCCGGAGTGCCTTCTTCAGCTCCATCGAGTCCTCTGCGTAGCCTTTCGACTCCCGCAGCACAGTGTACAGGCCAACGAATGTCTGCGCGCGTCCCTTGGACGCGAGAAGTTCAGGGTGGGTAAAGTAGCGATAGGGTCTTCCGACAAAAACAACTCTGGGGTGGGTGACAGACACCGTCGTGGCGGGGTTGGAGAGATCAAGACCGATGCGAGGGGAGTGGTATACGGTAGGACGTTCGCCAACCGATGGTTCCTGAGTCGCCCTTTGGAGATACATAAACGTATCCCGCGCTGGTGTCTGAGGGGAGAGCGCAGAGATATCGCCGTTCCAGGCCGTGTTCACGAGATAATCGATGGTGGGAGCACCGCTGAGGCGCAATATCTCATCTACGAGGAGGGATGGGCCACATATCACTTTATTGTCCGTACGGCGGCGGACAGTACGCAGAAGAGCACCACCTCTTATAGTCACAGGAGCGTTGGAAGTTTGAATCATGGTGGGACCGCCGACGGTCAAGTCAAGGCCTTTGCGAGTTCCGCCTCTGTAGCTACCTGCAGCTGTCACCGGGAGACCCGGTGCAGAGGTGTCTGCGCGACGAGGTGAACGATGGAAATACCTGTGTGGAGGGAAGATGAGAACACATAGCATGTGATTTGTCGTTTCTGAGTTACCATTGTCCACTGTGTTCCTGTTCCACACTCCCGTGAGTGAACGGGTCTTCGTGGCAATGCGACTTCTGAAGGTAGAACTCCAATTCCAGAATGTCGAGGTCGGTACATGTGCCGTTCTGGACCACGGACAAAATCGAATTGCAGAGCAGTTCCTGAGCGACATATTCGAAGCGCTCAGAGATCTCCTCCGCAGTAGTCAATGTTGAGAAGTCGAGCAGGGGTGTGAGACCAAGGCTCGAGTCTGGAATCTGACTTTGGAGATTGTCGCAGAGATCATTCTTGTCCTCGATGTTCACCGTGTTGCTATGCCCAGGTTCGCGCGGACCAGGTTGAGCAAGTTTCGAGGTTTTCCGAGCATGATCTGATTGGGGTATTAGTGCGAACGCAACAAATTGGTTCGAGAACAAACAACATCACCTTCGCCTTCAACCATATCCAACGGGTCGCGATCCTCCAGCTTTCTCTTGCCACCACTCATCATGTTCAAGGTATTGTCGACGAACAGGAACCCACTGCTCAACGTTCAACACGAGTTCTCTGTCGCAACGCAACGCAGACTTCCGTAAGCGATGTTACAACCGGAATGACACCAAGTCATGGGCTGAGTTGCACACCAGGGCCCGTCGCAGAAGACTAAGATGGATTGCTCGTGAAATCCGGGGACCGGCAACTCTGTAGGGAAATGCGGGGGTTTCAGGGTGTCTCTTCCATTGAGGTGACTCCGCCACTCGGATTCTCAAACTTCTTTGAACTGGTTGGTTGGACCCTATCATTCGGACCCCTCGTTGAACTTCGCAGTCGAGACCAACTGATCGCACAAGAGTCTCCTGATATATCGAGTCTGCGGTGTGTCTTGGGTCAGGCGATATCTGGGTATGCCTCACGCGTCCTAAGCGACCTCCCACTGTGGCGCGTGGCAACGTGGAGTTGTGGACTGGTGCAGCAAGCCGCCCTACCGAACTTGTACCGAACAGTTTGGTGTGTTTCTTCTCGCCTGGAATGGCACTTATTAGAATTGACAGGGCTATGCGCGTGTAATCTCCGCACAGTTTAAAGTGCGAAGAACGCGGGATTTGTAAGTAGTTGTAAATGAAGTTCACTCAAACCCGACTCAGGCCGACTACCCCATTGTTATCAGGACTGCATTTCTTTGTATGAACCTGTGCTGCATATTGTCCTTGAGGAGTAACCATGCCGTCAGGATGTAGGTGCGCGCCCGCCTTGCCGATTGTAATTGTGTCCCAACACGTGTTTGCCTCACCTTTTCTCACCACGCGATTATCAGCCCTCTGCAGTGCGCATCATATCATCGTCACGAAATGGATCGTCTAAGTGCCTCCTGTCTTCCTGCGCATGGTCGACCTCATCGAAACCGCCAGGCATGTCTTACACATATATAGATAAACTCCGTTGTCGGCTTCCTCACCGCATCTCTTCTTTGCACTCCCGCCTTGTCCAACAGCTGTTTGGTTTACCTCAAACCATTCTCCTCGTTCCATTTCCTGATTTTATCTATTCCCTCGAGCTTTTGTTCTTTTCACAACCATGGCATCTCCTCCCACTCCCCAGAGAAAGTCAACCTTCCGTTCGCGTGTCGGAGGGGCAATACGGCGGTCATCCACTGCGTTCAGCATCCCAGGTTTGCCAAACCGTGGAAATTCGGTCACGCCTCCGCCCCCTCAGGACTCTGATACTGCATCTATTACTGGGTCTGTTTCTGGTAAACTTGACCGGGAAGGCTCTACCACGTCTCTCAACAAAATCGACACGACACCTCCACCAGCACCTGCCACCGTTTCGAGCACGCCAAGTCCTATTCCAGAATCACCTGCACGCGAGGCTGCGGCGTTGGCCGCTGAGCCACAACCTGCCGCAGCCAAGGCTCCATCCCCTCTTGCAAATGAAGTACTCAGGGCTGAGGCTGCGTCCGAACAAGGCCCTTCTCCTCCCCGATCAATCTCAGGGACCCAACCTGCCCCGGTGTCTGTTCCTGCCACAACGACTCCACCACCTCAGCCTACCCAAACAGTGCCAGCAGTCATCGTCGATGAACCACATGCGTCAAAAGCGGAGATTGCACCCGTCCTCACGGCCGAACCAGAGGAAATCGCTGCTCCGCGGGCGTCTGCGCCGTCGTCTCGCCCCACTTCCAAGTCTGCCACACCCCCACCGCCAGCATCGGTACCTCCCTCGGCGCCTGTCACGCCCGCTGCGCTGGCTACGACTGCCACTGACTATTTCGGTGATATTCCACGCTCAACGACGCCCATTGGACTTGACAACGACACTGACACCAACGTTTGGGCGGGTCATCGTGCGGGGGGCACGACGAGCTCCGAGAGCGGCTCAGAAGCGCCCCGAGGACGTGTGTTGACGAACAAACCATCCAAGTCATCTGTGCCTCCCAGAGGCTCCTCCGTGGCATCTTCGCAGGTCGCACCACCGCAACCTCAGAGTCGCACTGCAAGCCGGAAAGCCAGCGGCGTCATCCAGTCGCGCCAGACAGAACTGGCTGGTGTCACCAAGACCTGGAGTAGCTCGAGCGATATGGGGCTCGGGAGCAAGACGAGTCTTCCGTGAGTTTCTTGAGCGATTTCGATGAGATTGTGTTGATTGGACGAACCGTGTTTGTGTTTGATAGCTTGCACGAGGATGCGAAGCCGGCGGTAGTACAAGCACAGGCCGTTCCTGCCACTTCTCCGACGGAAACGATACACGTCCCTGAGTGAGTGGGGTTGTATTGTTTGCTCAAGGATGTGAGTTTCTAAGGAATGTTGCAGTGATATCGATCCTCGTTCACCGCGCGACGATTCAATGATTGCACCAAGTGCGCCGCAGGTACCTTTGCCTGCGATGCATGAGGTCATGGCTACTGGGTGAGTATTCGAGAGCTTTCTAGTGTCCACACCCGTGCTGATGGGGATGTCTCAGTCCTCTTCGTCAAACTTCATCCAGCAATTTCGATCGAAGCCTTAGCGATAGCGGGCGCTATTACCCACGTGCTACCGAGTAAGCTATCCTGGTCAGCGGTGCATCCCACATCACCTCATGCTTCGTTCTGCATCTTAGCGAAACACGACCCCTGATCTCTCGGCCCTCGACACCACCAATCATTACCAACTATCCTCCTCAGACCGCCTCGAGCCAGATCGTACAGTCGTATCGTTCTACAAACCCGCCCGTGAGCCAGCCAGTTCCACAGTGGGCACAGCCGGCACGATTCGACGTCAACGGGTCCGCGCGCAACTACGCGTACGGCTCCACTACACGGCCCCATGTCGCCCGCGGATGGACCGAGTATGCGCTCCCACACGGGATTCGTTACTATGTGAACGAAGACAGTCGGGCGATCACGGACCTCGACCTGCGGAACTCGACCAAACTCGACGAGGTCTCGAATGCCATCGATACAGCTGACGACGTTCCTGAAGGTTGTGAGATGTGGATTCGTGCTGGGACCAATGCGAAGAAGGGGTGGCGGAAACACAAGGCAGGTAGCGAACCTGTCCTCCTTTGGGTGGACCATCGCCATCGTCGGGTCCTCAGCGAGGTTCCATCGGATGACTATGTGACGTCGGGGGAGGATGACAGTAAGCCGGGCACGATGCTTTGTTTATCGTTTGGATGCTCACGCGGATGCGATAGGACTCGATGATGAATACAGGTATTGGACCTTCATCGAGTTGCACCCGGCACACATCTCGCGGGTGATCGTGGAGGGTGCGAGAAAAGATGCGATCGATGCACTCCATTGGTCATATACTGATCGTCTCCTCACACACCCACATCTACCGCCCACCCCGCCGCCCTTCAGCCAGGATGAGTGCATAGAACTGTTCAAGCTCCTTAATGGTGAGGCCGAGTTTCGTTTGAGCTCGATCCGTACCTAACTGCGTCATCCAGACTCGAATCATCCGATCAGTGCAGCATATACTCGGACGGTAGCTCGCATTCTCTTGCGTACTGGTGAGTATCCTCAGCTACAATTGACAGGCAAGACGTCTCATTGTCATTCAAGCGCATTGGCACCAGGTCAACTTCCGACCTCATAAACCGCTGCCTCGTGATGTCTCTTATCAACAGCCCGCAAGGAGCACGCCCATGTTCCGCACGATCTTCGAGCTCTTGGTTGGGATCCTATGTCTCGGCATACCTTTCTTGTTCATGGACAGGACAAGATACCATGGCCACTTTGACGTCGAGGGAAGTCATCTCCCTGAAAGTACTACGCCGTTGTTCGTCGTCGGTGCCTGTGCATGCCTGGTGGTGGGGTTTCCTAACTTCCAATTCTGACTTTGCGCTTATCGCGTAACCATTTCAGTCTGCGATCATCCTCAGCGCCTCGGTGACGCTCATGTCCTTCCCTGGGTTGGACAGCATCGCGAGGATTGGGGGTCTCATCGCCATCACGTGCTCCGTCTTGAGCATGGTCTCTTCTTTCGTCTCCATCTTCCGCTACAAAGCCGAGATGGCGCGCGGGACTGGTCCGTCTGCAGAGGGATTCGTGATGCTCTCGGTGAGAATGATCCTCCTTTGCCTCATGTACCCAGGCTGACATGCTGACGAATTTTTGCGTGCCCACAGCGTCGGAGCTTCATGCTCTCAATTCCGCTCGTCTTCCTCGCCTACTCGGTCGCGGGGTTCGTCACCGGCGTTGTCATCTACTCTTTTCGAAGCGCCACCATCAACCTGGCGAGTGCAGGCTCGCCCGTGGCTGCCAAGTTTGATGAATATACGCGATTCATAGTCGTTGGTGTCCTTGGAGCGCTCGCGGGCGTGTTGATCGCGTCCACGATGGTGGTACGAAGGTAAACGGCGTGGGCAGGGAATGTCACATAAATTTATGTAAAATACAGTACAGATTGTTTCACATACGCGACTGTTTATCTCTTTCTTTTCCGGCGTACGATCTTGCGAGAGTAGTTTAGGTAGTTAAAAGGTATCTATTCATGATGTATCATTTTGTTGCACACTTTTCGATCATGCACAATGAACCAATGTGCCAAGCGAAGGAGCGCACGAAATGTTGGTTTGAGGACACCAACGAACCTTGTTTGTGAGATTCAGAAAAATACGAAATCCAATATCAGTATATTTTTCTTATCCTGGTTCATTGGTTAGGCTACCTTGGGGGTGTGCATTGCTATCCCAATATACCTACTCGGAGACGGCGATAAGGGAAATCCGCCTATGTCGCATGCGAAGAGGCGTCGAAGCCACGGATCATGAGCGTCAGAGAACGACAATATCAACGTGGGCAACACGATAGTGCCCCGTGACCGAGCGCGATAAATGCGAGAAGCCCCTGGGCCCACCGGCAAATTGGATTGCCGGGGAAGTTGTTGCAGCATGACCACAAAGGCAAGTACGGGCGCGGATCCGGATAACGACTGGCAGTAAAGGCTCGATGATGTTGTTCGCGCCTTTTGGAACACATATCCGAGACGAGCAAGATGATATAAATTGGCGGGTAGCATATTGTGGCAGCTACTCATCGCCAACAGGCTGGGATCCGGCCCCGTGCGGCGTGCGGCGTGGAGTGCGAAAAAAATAGCAGACCAAAGAACGTGACCGTGAATGTGTAGAGCTTACTGTCGGAGGCATTACAACGCAGTGCCAGCTCAGCGCTCAGCACTCTGTCGTCCATGCAGTGTGCGCCGTATGGACCCTCTGGAGATGTGTATGTGTCTTTTATTCCCGTATCCACCCGTGATGAAACTAAATCAGCTCCACACGGATTGAGAGTGCTGCTGCGTGGGTACGCTGTCCGTTGCTTCGTTCTGATGGCTCCAAACTTGGATGGGAGACGTCATCCATAAATATTCTTCGACAGGAACAATCATTACCACATGATCTCTCTCTTTCCTGCCACCTCTGCACAGACTCGATACTCACCGTAGACGTAAAATATAATTTGGACACGCGACAGGTTCACAAACGGACGGATGGACGACAATGTGAGAAAGACAAGAATGATCAGAGCGGCGATAAGGCCCTACATGATTCAGAACCTGTCGGTTAATAATTCCAAACATGACGTCGAATATGGAAATATGCCGAGATGCCGGACCGGATTCGGCGAAGGCACTTGAATGAGTTCTTTTACCGAAGCTTGCGACTGTGCGAGGATATAAACGCTGGCTTGAGACGGCCAGCTCCACTCTTCCCTTCTCATCTTTCGTTCGTTGACATCGAACATGACCTGGGCCGCTGCTCCAATCTCCATAAATACAGTCATTGACGACAAGCTCTATATTGGAAAGTACGTGCCACCCTCAGCTTTGCGATCTAAGTAGTTTTATCTCCAGCTCAGCCTTTCGGCGGCCTTGTCGCAAGATGTACGAAAAAAGTTGGGAATAACGCATCTGCTATCAGTCTGCACAGAACATACCTTTGATCCTCAACCCAATGCGATGGTTATTCCTGTGCAAGACTCAGAGTATGAGGATCTCCTTATCCATCTTCCTGATGCATGTCACTTCATCGAGACAGCCATCAGCCGTGGTGGAACAGTCCTCGTTCATTGTGTGATGGGCGTCTCCAGGAGTGCCACTGTCGTTTCCGCCTACCGTGAGTTTATTCACCCCCCTTCTTTGTTTATATGCCAAGTATCCACGTTGCCCTCTTCGCTTCCAAGTCATGGTATCTCAGCGCCTTTCCGTCTCAGCAGCAATACAATGCGTTCGCAAACGTAAGCTCATCTGAAGCCTACCTGACCAATTTAGCTCATACACTCCCTAATTTGATCACAGGCCGCCCTGAAATCCACCCAAATTATGGCTTCGTGAAGCAGCTACACGCATTCCTACATTGCCGCTATAGGCCATCATGCACCAACAGTGAATACATTGCTTGGAAACGGAGACAAAAACGCGAAGTCACGAAATACCTAAACCTCCTCACTGACTGCATTCCTGTCGTTCCAGATCAACTATACCTCACTAGGTTTGTTTGTGAAATCAGCCAGCTTCACAAGTGTTTGACAAATTCTTTACCAGCGAATTTCCAGGAGATGTCGACGCTGCAGAATCCCTTCTGCTGGATCTGGGGGTCACACACTTGCTTTCAATCTCTTCTGCTCAACTTCCAAAACCCAATCTCCCTTCGATCTTTCAACATTGTTTTATAGACGTTCCCAACAATGCTCGGGAAGCTCTGTTACTGGAGCTTCCTAACGTGTGTAATTTCATAGGCGATGCAATCGCTCACGGCGGCCGTGTGCTCGTCCAGTGCCGCGTCGAGCTCAGGGCATGTATTGTAGTTTGCGCTTATCGTAAGAGACGTCGTACCGATTCTGTGCGGTCGTTCTGCTCACTCTTACCCAGTTATGACTTCACGAAATATATCTCCTCGTCAGGCATACACTATTCTCGAAGCAGGTGCGTCAAGGCTCTTCCAGTGGTACCGTCTAATGAATACTTTTGCGCAGCCCTTCCACTTTACAACCCTACATCCGTATTTTACCGACATCTTGAATTATTCGCTGCATGCAATTACCGCCCTGCCATTGATCATCCCATCGTCCACGCTTGGCTGGCTGAGCAATCCGGTGGCCCTCCCCTCAGGCTTCCCACCAAAATACAGTCAATCTCAAAGACGGCCGGCATTCCCACTAACCCACATTCGCTGACAGTCACTACGTCCACCACCTTGTCGAACTGTGTGCCTTCGATGTCAATCGATGCTTTTGATATGACGTCTCTCAATGAGGCGCTGTCACGATATCAGTCGACGAGTGCGGTTGTATCATGATGCTGGGACCGAGAGTCTGATCATCCCTCACGATAGTTTTGCGATGAACGTTTACTAGTGCTACATGTATCATCTCCAATAAGTTATACCCTCCTAGTTTACTCGGCATGTGTAGTTGCACACAACAAGCATCAGAGGCGGTGAGGCTCTGGTGAAAGCGTCGTGGTCTTTGTCGGACAATTTTTGCATAGATTGACCACCAACGAGCACGACGCCACCTACAACGCTATCACATCCCATCAAACGTACATTGTTACGACAAACCGTATTCGAATCACCTCCGAGTCGCCTCGTGTTCGACCTCCTTCTGTTGCCCTCCGGCCAGTTACGGCTGTATCTCGCCCACTTTTCCAACCACAACGATTCGTGACATCCTTGCAAGCCTCATCCAACCAGTATCTTCATCGCCATCTTTCCATCGCAGTAGTTCATGTCTTCCAACAAAAGTCCTAACCCATACAACGGTGCCCCGCCAAAGTAAGCATTGTCGCCAAGTCGGGTCCGATTCTCGTCTTTCTTTTCTCCTATCCTCTTTTTTTCTTTCCTTCTTTTTCGTCTCTTCTTCTCATACGACAGGGCGCTGACGTATATCCTATCATCGCGATCTCTTGGTGGTGTTGATGGTGGGTGATGTCTGGACAGGTACCTGAACGATTTCAGCAAAGCGCTCGCGAGCGAAGTGCGTATTCTCCTTGCAGAGGTGGGCAAGCTTCGAGATGAGCGTCGACAACTCCAATTGTGCGTCTTTCTCACTTCCATTGACCGTTTTCCATTCACGCCCTTTCTTCACCCTCTTCATTATCGATTCGACACGTTTTCACATCCCGGATCCTATGGATGCCACAAAAACAAACGAAACGAAACGAAATGAACAGCGAAATTGCGGAACTGATGGCCGTCAAGTCAAAGCATGGTGCAGGTGGGGAATACTCGCCCAACTGGATACCACCGGTGAGTCGTCGTCGTCACCTGTCGCTCGGCCTCGCCTTGATTACTGTGATCGCATACCCCACCTCTCCCTTGCCAATCACACGCGCACTGAAATCCCTTGATCTTGATCTTCACCTCTCCGTTTCCTCGCATCGCTCCTCCCGTGCCGTGCCACGTGCGGCATTCAATGACGGATGATGAACGACCCCTCGTTCCGGTTTTCGTGCGACATCTAGCCCCAAGAACCACCTGCCCCGCCTCCGGCGGCGACGACCCCTCCGCCCATTGACGACGGCCCACCTGTCCAAGCCCGACCAGCATGGAAAGTCGTGCACAAATCGACACGACGGGAGAGAGCACCCAAGAGCCTTCCCGCCCCAGTTCCAGCACCCGTGCCGGCTATCGAGGCTCCCAAACCGAGTTTGCCTGCTTGGGCTCAGTGGCGACGTGCGTGTCGCGTGTCTCCTGGTCACGTCTTCCTATGTACTGACGGTGTGGTCCTGCTTAGCTAATCCTGCCATAATGCCGCCTGCTGTGGTTCCTGGACCTGTTACCCCACGACCGATGACCCCCGCCGCTCGTCCTGGTCTCTTTGGTAAGTCTTGTGTGTTGGTTTCGTCTGACCTGTCGATGCTGAACCGGATCCTCGTCCTTACGCGTCCTCATCAGGCCCGCCAACCCCGCCTCCCAAGTAAACCAGTGTCTCCAGTCGCTCACGCAACATGTCTTGACCATATAATGTTCCCTTTATTATCTAACTCGACCGACTTGGTCACGCCGCTCTCTGAACGATCCGTGTTCCATCACACCCCTGTTCCGTTTCTCGTATCCATCTTACCCATAATCCATCTGAATATCTGTATTTGAAGATCTAACCCGTGTTGTTTCTTACGACTCTCATTGTCATACTTGTTATACCAAATGTTCTTTACTTGTGTCTACTATCGAAAGTTGCGCGCGCAGTCTGCATCGAGCTCTTCTTTCTGGGCCTTCTACTGTTTCGGGGAATTTGACGAGTGCCACTCCATCTGTTCTAGGGTGAAAGCGTGTGTATGACTTCGTGATTCGCCTTTGTATGAAAAGAAACCAACCTTATTTTGTCATACGACTCCTCGAATCAAGTCCGTGATCCACATAGCTACTAGGAATTCCTAGCCAAAGCGAAGTTTTATCCGGGTATCCGGTCAGTGCGTTCATGTTTTTCTTGTTCGTTCCGACCCGCCGCACCTTCGAAAGAACGTCTTCGTCGACTCTTCGAGCTCCGATGCGACTTCCAGGTGCAATCTTGCATTGGATGTTCCCTGGTCGATATCACATGTACTGCACTCTAAGTCTGGAACCAAGCAAGACTGATGCAAAGTGTCATTCCTGTATAAAATAAAAATCTGAAGGGTGCTAACCCCCCCTGCTTGATATTCGCTTTGTACTGCACAATCCAATATTTCAAGCAGCGGTCCGATATTCCTCCGTACGCCTGTTGCTCTTTGCCGTCACGATCTCCCGCGCAGGATTCATTGTCTTCAAACGAGACCATATAATCCATTTTCTCTTGCAGTGCTTGACGGCACGCGTAGCGGTACACCTGCGGCCTCTAGCCTATGGTATGCGACACCTGCATCTGGATAGTCGACTATGCCGCTCCGTACGAGTGCGTCTCTGTCCGACTGGTTATCCGCCGTCGTCTCCATGACCAGCGCTGGATTGAGACAGTTCCTCGCTGCCGCTTTCGCTATGTCCTCCCAACCTACCCGCCAAGCGATAAAGTACACCTCGAGCGGGTGCGACGCGGCATACTGCGCCCGTACCTTGTCCGCGATCTTGTCGAGTGCGGCGGACATGACGTATTTGGAGGCTGCAATGGCTACGTTGCGAGCGTGTGTGAGGTCGACGAACTGGTGGACGTGGGTGTTGGGGTAGAGGAAACGGAGGAGGGTGTCGAGCGTTTTGCTGTCTCCTGGAACGTCGACGGAGGGGGATTTTCCATCTCGTCAGTGTGTTTGTGGTGCGTTGCCATTTAAGCCGCCGCTATTGGCACGGGCAGACGAGTCGGAGGGGTGTGGAAGGGCGAACATGCCTTGGAAGAGGAGGGACGAGAGGGCGAGGATGCGTCGGAAGACGCGAAAGTTGACGTGGTTGGATGTGTGGAGGACGATGTCGGCACCGACATCGTCGAAGGGGGAATGGGCAGTCGTAAATGCAGGTCGACGACCGTCGTCGGACTCATGGCTCGGATTGAAAACGATACCCCTAAGCGGACGAGTGACGTCAGTATCTGCAAGATGTTTAACAGGCGAGCTCAGGCGAGATGGTTGGGGAGCGAGAGCAAGGAGATTAAATTGTTCTCCTAAACTACTGCCTGTCTAATATACGAAGCCTACTGAATTTATTATAGAGCCTCTACCTTTGGGTGTATTCGGCTATCTCGGCTGGATGTGGCTTATATTTGTTTACTATAATATCACAATTTGATTGGTTGGCCCGCTCCATTGAACACGACGCTTATGCCGCGGGTATCAAGTTTTCCTCGAACTGCAACTGATCGTAATTCAATTCGCGTCTTCGACAGTCGCAGCGGCAACCAGCTCAGTGTCATGAACGTTCTGCAATTACACCTTGCTTGGTCGCACGATGGACGGTGAATATTCACTGCATTCATGGGTTGCAAAATCAAGTGTTTTGACGTATCTAATCGGTCGCAGCTCGCTGAAGGCTCGGATTTTGGACACCCCTGGGTGACTGAGGTCGTGTGAACTGCTCTGGCTAACAATCGGAAGTTCGTGCCTCCGAGCAGACCGTTACGTCGACTTCTCGGACGCATCGAGTCTCTCACAAATCAACCCTGAGATCAACGACATTCGGGATGTACGGTCCATTGCTCTTTCTCCAGATAGTAGCTATCTTGCTACCGGTGCATTGAGCAGGAAGATCACCACTCACAACCTCAGCAATATCCTTCCGGATTCTTATGGCCCATTCCATGTAAGCCCTGCGTGCATTCGCAGTGTTGGCGTGTCTGATGAACTCCATGTTCAATCAAAAGTGACACCCGCTGTTATTCTCGAGCAGTACGCTGACCTGCCATCCCGTCGTTCCTAGATCCAGCCTGCGAAGTCATTGTCTTGCGATATACCCGTCATCTTCTCTATACCGACACAACTATCTTAGGCTCTCCCCATGAGGAACGTGACTCGGAAAGATCTAAAGGGAACCAAGAACAAAACGATAATCACCCTTCAATCCCGAGCGTCCATGACGACAAGTCACCAGATTAGTGAAAGGGTCACGCTGACTTACGCATTATTAATACGTGTAGGTACGGGGGAAACCAACATCATCATCACGCTCTGATCTGCCCGAGTCGGAGACCCACAGCGAGGATGGTAATAATGACCTGCTTGAGGTAGGAGCCCGTCTATATCTTTCTAATAACATCTACTAGTACCCCCAGCCCAGAAACCGTAGACAGACTTGATGACGGGATGGAGACCATGTAGTTAGTATTCACGATGGAGTATTCTGACTTCATGCTAGTAATATCAATGAAGATTCATCATTCACGTGTAGCCTCGTGGATTTGTTCCAATAGCTGTCATTGAATTCAAAACCTCGTCGCACCTCCACAAACAAATCGCAACGCGAACAACTCGTCATATTGAATTGTACATTGGCAATCCTATTCAGGATGTCCCCGAGCTAAAATATCCAGTTGAGATCAGTGAGAGGGGTAAAAGTAGTAATAGATCTCACGCACACTCCGGCCTCTCTTCTTTTCTCTCTCGAACCGCACTTCACCTGTATGCAGGTAAGTTATTTGTTAAGAAGCCAGATGAAGAGATATCCATACGCCACAAAGTAGAAATACTCGTAAAAGTCGGTCGCAACACCGTTGTCATATAGATTGTAGCAGGTGTTCGGCCCGATTGACACGTAGTTACCGCAGTTGTAGTAGTCGACGCACGTGTACAGGTCCCATCTGTAGCTGCCGGGATCGTACCAGTACATGGACAGGAAGCCCATGTTATTCGGGGCGGCGTGCGAGTCATCTGCAGGGACATTCGCGGTGTCGACGACCTCGCACGTGCCTGTACAGTCTTGGGCACTGCAGAAGACGAATGCGTCGTCAGCGGGGTAGCTAACGGCAGGGGTGCCACTGGTTGGCGAGCCACTTAGTTGGGCAAGAGCGCCAGTTATAACGAAGAGGGAGGGGAGGGAGAGTACGTGAGTGTTGAGACGCATGGTGTGACGGGCCAAGGAGTTCAACAAGGCTAACAGAGCTGAGGGTTGGAGGCGCAGTTTTATAGGATTTTAGGTGCTCAGCCCTCTCCAGCGTGAAGAAACCCACGCGAAGGATCATTGCTATTCGTAGCCAGACTGTCAGATGGCGGCCGGGGAGGTTGACTTGTCCGCCTGCGCATGTGTCCATGGTTGATATGACAGCGTGCGTGGGTGTAGAACTCGCACCACAAAATACAAGGCAGCATGTTTGTTGTGTCGCTGGCGGTGACGCCCCGTACATCGTCGCTGGGAACGGCAAGGGTAAAGGCAAAGCGAGTGGACTTGACGGATTCGCCGCTCCAGTTGAGTGCATATGACCACCGTTCGGACATTTCGCGCCTGAATGAGGGCACGGCGCAGGCATCCGAGAACAGACCGAAGGCATCAGCATGAGACACTGCGATTCCCCCAAGGCTCCAGGATCCCCACGATTGGTGGGTGTCACGTCTGTTTCCATTCGAAATTGACGTACAAGGCTCACGCGTTTCGGACAATGGGAGAGCAAGCCTGTGCATCATCTGTGGGTAAGGGCGCCGCTTGGTGAAGGTAGGTGACGGGTCAGTCTCAGGTGACGGCAATTGCAATAGACACTAGGCTGGGACATTCTTCACTGCCGCCGGGGTATGCTTGTCGATCACTGTTGGATTTACGGTTTATCAGGCTAGAGGAGGCTGAGTGAGGAGGGAATGGTCGAGATACCCTAACTGATCAATTCCTTTATGGACTGATTTGTTACACATTGTTGATCGCAATGTTATCACTAAAACAAACGTTTCGTTGTAAGCCTCAATGCCAATGATTAATAAGCAGTGAAATTGTCTATATTTCCCGAGGCAGACATACTGACCGTGTCGGAAATTTCTTGGCGAGATGCCAAGGACTTATCATACATTATCAAAAGATCGCACCCCATTATCATGCCTGCTAACACAAATTTTAGAGTAAATTAGGTAAGTTTTGCATTAGAATACCATGATAATGAACTTATCATGAACCTTGTAATGCCGCATCAGGGTTAGCATGCCTTATGAGGCGGTCGTAAGGGGTCGTAAGACGGCGGCATTACCATGGTGGAAAAAAAGTTCCGACATGGTGTAAACTTGCCAGAGCCTTATAAGCCATTACAATCTGCATGCCAACTGCATGCCATATTTCCTTAGCTTCATCATCTGGCATCAAATACCGGTGTTGATGTATAGGTATGTAAAGCCATGATGCATGGCATATAAATGGATATGAAGGCTTTCTCACCAACTATCGGAAAGTTGAGGATTGCCAATGGGAGCTTCCTGTGTAAGGGTTTATACCCTTGAAATCACGCTCACCAGATTACAAGGGATTATGGGGGAATTTTGTGCTATGTAAGGGGCTTACATACCCTTATCACAAAAATGTGTTTTCAGTGATAGTCTTTATGACCACCAATCATCTTCCACCAATCTTCTACTATCCCTGACTCCCACTTTCGTGGTGGAGGGTTTTGTCTGCAGCAAATGGTTAGGCACCTGCAAATGAGCACGACCACCTGTGGGAAATTTATTATATAAGCAACTGTAAACTGTAAAGTTAAGGTTTGAATTGAATGTGGTGCTCGAGATGTCATCATCGTGTATACAAAGCAAATTCACGAACACGCTTCGAGGGCTGACTATATGTATGTCGCTGCTTTTCACAGGAATATCAAACTGGTTTGTTTGTCTACAGGTTCATCCATGAGAAACCTGGTCGTGCTGCATGCATGCTCGATGAGTTGTCGTGTCTGCCATTAGACCTCGTTCATTATGTGAATGAATACCCATATTTTTATGATCCAATCTACTACCCACAATAGCTCAATTACCAGGATGTTGATCTAGAGTATGGAGAAAACATCATGCTTACTCTCGCCCATCCTAGGCTTAGTTCTCTCGAGGTTAAAAAATTACAGAGGCATGAAAATAAGATTATCTCAGTTGCTAATCGTCAACAGGAACTCTCAGACCTCCGTGACAAATGGCCAGAGACTGTTACAATCTGTCGTCCTCACGTGTCTCAACTGTTACTATAAAGCCACACAATGAATTTCACCTCCCATATGTGCTGTTTGTGGCCAGTACAGAGAAGACTGTGAGTCTCGTGAAGTCTTGGAATCCTTGACCAAATTGCTGGAACGACTGCTGTTGAAGGATGAGTTCATTGTTTGAAAGTGTATTGTTCAGAATGTATCTCAGAGTCGAGGACTGGCACCTTGGCGCCACTACGATTATTGTATTGGACAATACATAGTGATGAGTGCAGTGTATTATCTCTTTCCCAAGGTAAACCAAAGGTAAACCAAAGGTAAACCAAAGGTAAACCAAAGGTAAACCAAAGGTAAACCAAAGGTAAACCAAAGGTAAACCAAAGGTAAACCAAAGGTAAACCAAAGGTAAACCAAAGGTAAACCAAAGGTAAACCAAAGGTAAACCAAAGGTAAACCAAAGGTA
>JBBPQU010000487.1:0-19813 GCA_038092655.1 Boletus sensibilis | reverse complement strand
GAATGTCGTCGGGACGTGGCAAAACTCGATGCCAAAGTCGTTTTCTGATTTCCTGCAGTTATATCCCGATACATCCTGTCTCTCTTGCTAGTTCGCTGCAATGTACAAGCGATGAATCGATGATGTTGCGCGTCAACGCCAACAAGTAATTCGTCTGTTGTGTAACCCGGTTGGCGGCAACGGTAGTTAACCGCAATGTTGTACTATAATACGTTTTGCGGGATTCGCACGTTTTCACACATTTCTTTCTTGGTCTCTCACTATCAGTCATGCCCGCGTCGAAATCCAAGTCTGCTTCTGCCAATGGTTCAGGATCTGGTAAAACAACCCAAGGAACCCCAGCAAGCACTGTCCCGCCGTCACCGGTGTCGAAGTCATCAGAGACAGATCGTGCGGTGACAAATAACTCAGGGAGACCTGACAAAACTGTTTATGACGCGGAGCAGGAGAGGCTAAAGTCTGAGATCGATGCCCTGCAGGCCAAGCTTGTGCGTTGTCTCTGTTGTCATCGGTGCAGTGGCTGATCCTATTTTCACAGGGCGCCGTCCGAGAGAAAATATCGATGGCCAGCAAGCCTTCGGGGAACGACAGACGGAACACGCTCCGTGCGGAACTTGACAGCATACGTGAGCAACAGTCTTCGTCCAAGACTTCTAGAGGGAAGGTCCTCGATCAACTCAAGGCTTTGCAAGATGGCATACAAAACAAGGTACGTTCATATATGTTGCTTCCGTGAGTGTCGGTTTAATGCGAACAAACATCTCAAGACGAAGGACTTGCAAGCTGCGCGGGGCAAGACACCTTTCCGAACTGTTGCTGAGGTTGATGCTCACATCAAGTACGCCATTCCTATGACCACTTTTTAACTGGAATCACTGATTTCCTCGCCCAGAAACCTGGAAAAGCAGGTAGAATCCGGCAGTATGAAGCTTGCTGATGAGAAGCGTGCTCTTCAAGAAATCTCACAGGTCAAACGGACCCGAAAGGCTGTAGAAGGTTTCCAGGCCTCTCAGGATTCAATCGACGCGGACCGGAGCGCTGCCGACGGGCTTCGTCAGCAGCTGGATGACCCAGAGTCCAAAGCCATCTCCGATCGTTACGATAAGATCAAAGCAGAACTAGACGAACTCAAGAAGGAGTCAGACGAAGCATATGCTGACCGTACCAAGTTCTTCGAAGAACGGGACAATTTGCAAGCTCAGATATCCACCCTCTTTAACGAGAAAAGAGCCTCCGCGCAGCAGTTCCGAGAAGCAACCGACCAGTACTGGGCGAAAGTCAACGAAGACCGTGCCCGTCGGGCTGAGAGGGCTCGTGCGCAGCGTGCCGCGGAAGAAGCTCAAAAGAAGTTGGAACATGCGCAGCGGTTACGAGAGGAAGCATCCCTGCCAGCATATCAAGCAGAGATCGAAGATTGCCAAACACTAATCGATGCTCTTTCGGGAAAAAGTTCTGACACCGCCGTGCTATCCTCTTCGTCGTTACCCGCGAAAGGTGAAGTGGTTGGCGTGCCTCAGCTCGAGCTAAGGCAGGTGGAGGCTGCCAATGACGGTCTTGTGGTGCGCAAGAAAAAGGGGGAGGAGGAGGAGACATACTTTGCGGGAAAGGGAAAACGGGGAAAGAAGGACAAAATACCCAAGATCGCAAATGAAACGGATCCCCTCAAAAATCTTGCCTTCGGAACTATTACTGCACTTTCCAAGCTCGCGATTCCACTTCCGACTGCCGCGAGCGATATTCCGCGTGTCATCGAGGACCTGAAAACGAAGAAGGCGTGGTACGAGGCCAATCGGGCGCGTGTAACGGCCGAAAACATCGCCAAAGCAGAGGCGCAAATACAACGCCTCACGAGCGCGGCCAAGCCAGAATACCCGGTTGAGGGTCCCCATACGTCGGTCGACTCGAACAACAGTGCGGATACGCCGCTGGAATCGGCATCCACCCCAGTGGAGAACAAATTAGTTGATGATGAGGCGGCTGGCAACGTGGAGGTTGACGAGTAATAGAGGCGGGATCAGACGCTACAGCACCGTCCGTAATGATATTATTAAATCTCAGTGCTACTTATACCAGGAAACTACTGCTCGTCCGATCGCAAGCAAAGGAACACTTAGTAGTATTATTCAGGTCAAGGCCATACAATAGTGAGCACAACTTTTTGAAAAGCAAACGGTCAATACAAATACGGAGCAGGTAGGAATAAATGATGAGCCGAGAAACGTGGTCATATATACTTGCAGACTATATTAAGTTTTCTGCACAATCCAGAGAATGACGGAAAATATGCTTGTGATGCTGATCATTCAGGACGCAGCCTCTGCTTTAATAGTTTCAGTTTGGCGCTCTGGCTCGCTAGCATTACCAGGCAAACTCAGATCTTGAGTCGAAAACGGTGCGACATCAAACGTATTCGTCGTCGCGTACTCGGAGAACGCAAGGCCAGCTTGATGGACCGAAGGTATCGAATCCTCAGGGGTAACCGAGGTATCCATGTAATTTAGTCCCCCATATGCATCAGAATTGAAACCGGAAGCTGAGGCGTCCAGCGCGCCAGCAGGGAATGGATCCTGTTGCAATGCGGCCAACATGCTGGAGGTTGTCGGAGTATGGTTCATAGCGTGTTGTGGGCGAGCCTCAGAGGGAGTGAAGCTCTCTTGTCCAGCCATGGGTGAAAGGGAAAAGAATTGTTGCTGGATTACTGGTTCGACAGAGGCAGCCACGGAATTGGTGGACAAAGCAACATTCCGCAGGACGTTTACCGCGATCCAGTCGCTATGCGTTTGTGAGCAATACTAGAATGAAAAGGCGGTGAAAGCGGAACTTACTCCAGGAATAATTTCATTATCTGAAAAGCGCCGAACGCAGGGTCACTCCTGATGGTCTGGCACAGAATGTTAGACATACAAGGCAGTTTGGACTAAAAAAAACTTACGAGATCCCTCATAACCTGGCTAGTCACATATCCCCAGCGAATGAGTACGCTACGAGGACTCATCGCTCCTCTGTCGTCACTAGCACCAATGCGCTGCTCCATGAGTCTCTCTGTGCACTTATCAGCCCATGCCATCACTTCTCTGACAGGTTCGTTGCTTTTCGCAAGACTGTCCATCATCGCAACGAATTCCACCTCGAGAAGCTGGACGAGATCTTCGTGCCGGCAGTTGCAAACCAAGGCCGATTGGTTACGAACGGATTCAAAATCTACCTTCTGCCAAGATCGACGCATCTCAGCGAGCTGCTTTTGATTGGTGAGAACCGTGTTTAAGGCTTGAGTGACTTGGTAGATGTCCACGAATCGTACTATATCAGGAATGCATCAATTGAGCAATGCCTCACCATCCGCGTGAGTGTACACGTACAGACTAAATGCCCAAAACGTGCTCCCAGCTCAACCTTGGGCTCAACGAACGTGGTCCCGTATCCCTCGAGAGCGAGGAGGAGAATTTTTTCCATCTGACTGGCAAGTTGGCGCAAGCTGTTCAAAGAAGCCGTGGGGAGAGGGGAGAGCATCTGGGACCTGAGGAACTCGAGTATTTCCTATTCACGATTGAGCAGCAGCACAGAAGCGGCATGTTACAGACTTACATCATACACAATCGCATCGGCCTTGGCCATCAGTCCCGCAATCGCGGGTGCATGAACAACCTCACGGTGAGTGCCTGTCAAGGTCGACCAGAATCCCCTGAGATGCATCTCAAACTGATCAAATCGGAAAGCGCGGGCGCTCTCCAAGACTGCATCCAAGTGGTCTTGGAACCAACCCCACACTTCTCTCCCAGCAATACACTGGGCGGAAGCGGAATTAGCTCCGATGGCTTCCTCGATGGACGGGAAATGGGGCATATGGCGGACTGAGAGATGTTGCTGTGGTTGGACATATTGACCTTCGGCATTGGGCGCGAGAGTTAACGTAGGCTGCGGCGCGATACTAGGCTCCGGTTGGTTGGCATGTCGACGGATGGGAGCATGACTGGGGTAAGAGTTACTCCTGGCGAGGACTTGGGCTTGCGACAACAGGCTGCCTGCCGTCGGTGTCTTATCGCTTATATCTTCGAACGTGATACTGCCTTTGAGATCTCCTGAAAGAACAAGGGAGTTCCGTTTGGAAGCGCTAGACCCTTCAGAATCATCATCTTCGTCCTCGTCCGATCGCTCCTCGCCCTTGTTTGCGTTCTCTCCCGACTCCTGCGCGGCACGAGCAGCGTTGATGGAAGACTGACCTGCGCTGTTGTTTGACTTGCGGATGTAATCTTGCAAAAATTCGGCTTCCGCCGAAGTCGCGGGACGAATGCCACAATCTGCCAGAAAAAGACGATCAATAAAATTTCCGATCAATATCTGATGAAGGATTGTAAGACACGCACAATGGTATTTGCTATTTCCGCGGACACCCAAACGCCTTGTTTTGATAGTGGGGAAACAGAGTCTGATGGCCTTGCCGAGCGTCGCAGTATTAATGTGAGGGATCTGGTACTGGTCGCAAACCCTGCGGTATGAAAAATATAGGCCCTGGCGTGGTACATTCCCGTCAGGATAAGGTGCATAGTTGGCGGTTAGCCTGAATAGCGAAAGTGTGAGAATTGGAACACAGGAAGGGAAGCATAGGAACGCACCAAGCCTGAACGAAAATCTGCTTCGCTCGGTCAGAAGCACTGGTTGTGGTTGCGACCCGTACATTAGCCGCTAATTTCTGGAGGGCATGATCGGGGCTGATAGACATCCTGCCGAAAACGCCTGCAGACTGTCTAGGTTCTTGATGATTATTGGGCATCGGTTGACCGGGCCCATAGATGGTAGAATAGTCGGGGGTGTTGCCGAGGAACATGGTGAGATCATCCGTTTCGCTCGAGGAGGAGTGGACGCTCTCTGTATCACGGGGGTAAGGAGAAGCCGCAGCACGGGCCCTGAGATGAGTCTGGCGGATATGGCCCTTAAGCGCAGGATTAGTCATATTAGTGTTCGGAGGAGATTGGCCAGGGGACATGTCTGTAGAAGGGAGCGAATACACGGAAGAGTGGCGTATTGGATCGCTGGCGAGGTAGGTGGGGGAGAAACGATATGGGTCGTCTGAGGGAGGGGGGATGCCGGCAGGCATACGATGAACGATGTCCTGGGACGACTGGGGCCGAGAATTAGGAGAGTGAGTAGAGGAGGAGGAGATCGAGTTTGAGCGGGAATGAGGGTGGCTGAGTGGTAAGAAATCAAAGGGGATGGTTGAAGAGATTGTCTGAAGATTTACGGCAGCCATACGAGCGGTTGGAGAAAGAGGGTGTTGAGCTGGGGATGAGACCGACGCAGCGAATAGGCGGACCAGCCGGTGGAAGGGGAAGGAAAAATGAATAAAAGGGGAGCGGGGGAAGAGAGGGAGGGACGACCAGGGAACGGGGAGATAATAAAGCAGGACTACCCCGTAGGCCAAGGCGAAGAAAGAAGACCAGCAGAGAAAAGAGACAAGAGCGCGTGGGGAGGGGAGAGGCAGCAAGTAGCCGTTTTGCAGCTGTGACGAGATCGCAGGGACTAGAGCACGGTCGGTGGTCAAGGCAACGCCCTCGGTACTCGTCAATATTTCCAGCTGTATGTACCTGTCTTTTTTTTTTTTCGTACCTGCCCTTTATCCCCACCGCCCCCCTTCCCACACACCTCCGTCTCTCCCATAGCCCTCCCGGAACCGCTTTCAGTCGCCTCGCGAGCAACCTAATCATCACCTCTTCATCTTATTCCGTTATGCTGTATCATCCTGTCCCCCGAATCAACACTGCCCGCAATGCCTCTGCATCGCCTCCCTCTCCCATTCTTGTTCAAGGAAACGTCACGTTCTCCCCGTACCCGCCTAGCTTCGGCATGTAATACTGTACCCATCGTCATACACAAGCGTGATCAGACCTACTTGAGCGGCGTCCATAATGTATTCTTCCTCGACGGCGACTCCGGGTGGAGATGATGGCTTCTGTGTTCGCCGTGGCACCTCTACCGAATTCGCCACTCCGAGTCCTGATCTATGCGCTTCACAGCCCCACCCGTTACATCGTATGCAAAGACCCGGAAAGATGGAATATGTGGGTTGTGTACTGCGGACGGACTGACGTTGACAACCGCATAGTGGTCACCGGTCATAATGCATAATTGATCGAGTTGGCAGATCAGCAAAGTCTGCGATCGATGTCTCAAACGTACGAATGTTTTGGATGAAAGGTTTGCTCTCCGCTCCTGAAACAGGCAAGACGTCATCCGCTTCAAGAAGGAAGAACTGTCATGATTTCTGTATCAGTCTCCGCCGACATCGATCGGAAACTGTCGTTAGAAACTTATCAAGCCATACGAGCAAGTGATGCACATTCACTCCGATGGTCCAGGATTGTATCTTGGAATGCAAACTCAGTTCGACTAATTGGGCTTTCGTGTGAGTGAATCGAATTCGGTGCCATCCGAACATTTATGCAATCTGTATGTGTCCTGATTCCGGTATCATGACATTTGCAAAAGCCCCAAGGTCAAATTGATACATTCCCATACCTATTACCTAGACCTATGAGCAGACTTTTACAGCTGGATGGCAGCATATCAGATATTCTCTGAAAGTACTTCCCTGTGTTAGATCATAAAAGTACATGGTATTCAAACTAATGATGGTGACCATGTCATGAATAATGTCAGTGGTGAGATATCACCCTTGGAGGAACAATGCCATTGATAAAATTGCTCCATATCCTAGGGGACCTGTTTTGAACTCATTAGGTCCCATAGTGTGATGTGACTGTGAACCCTTACCTGACTGGAGGGCATGCTGCTGTATGGAGGTATATTGGTTAAGAAAGGATGTCAGCAAGCATGACTTGCAATGGCTGACTTACATGAGCTGCAAACAGAAAGATGTTGAAATGGTCAGGTTTAGCAATGGGTATTCAGATAGCAACTTCATGCCAGACATCATTATTTCCTTGAATCAAAGTAAATCCATCAAGTCTTCAAGTGGGCCGTTGGAAGAAACATACAGGAGTTGTTTTGAGCAAAGGCATTCTTATTGTTCCCACTCTGGAAAAGTATGTGAATAACAAGTCACAGGCACCATTTGGACAACTGTTTCTATCAACTCTGCTATTTAGCTTACATAGGCAGATGCCATGTCTTGGATGTATCTCGTATGACGAATTTTCAATATGCGCACATGCATCTTAGTACTGTGTAGTGACATTAACTACTCGAATTTCTACCACCCAGAGACCATGCAAACAAGGAAATCCACTGCGGCACGAGAGGTAGGGTAACTTTTACACGAGCATGATCGAAGCACGTCGTTACTCGTCTTCCTCCAAGTCAGAATCACCAAACAGACAAGGTCCATCGAACGTCATGTCAACATCTGGCTCAGCTGCGGTTGTTCCAACGATAATGGCGAGGGAGGACGAAGATCGGGTATGTTCATTCTGGGTGTAGTGGATCACCGGGATCGAAGGAACCTCTTGCAGCGCATGCACGTGGTTGTAAGGGTCGACCTCGCCCAGAGTAGTGGAAGGAGGCCTCGCATCGAATAGCGGCCGAATAGAGTTGTTGGCACACGGTGAATCGGGGGTATCGACTGCCGTACGGTCATCTGCGTTCGGTACTTCCAGGTCCGCGATCTCGAGTATAGGAGGGTCTGCGCTGGATGCAATGTGATCATCGTCCGTAGACTTGTCATCGATCCTCGCTTCAAAAGAGGTGGTAGCAGAAGAACGCGCATTACAGGCGCCTGATCTTTCGGGCGGAACATAGCCCACGCCTTCCCTGCCCTTTGTGAAGCTGATTTTCACAGACTGCGCTGCGGATGGTTCGGGAGGCTTGAGCTTCAATATTCTGCCGATTGTTTCCCAAGGATGGGGATCAGATAAGAAATCAATCGAGATGCCGCTTGGTACGTTGTCTTCGGTAACTTCCTGACTCGTCGAAATCCGAATGGAATCGCGTCCATAGTCAGATGGAAATGAGCATTGGAAGTCATTGTTTCTGGTTGACGGGAAAGCGCGCTTATCATTGCGGCATATTGTACGGGATCGTTCGGGTTCAAGTTCCTCTTCATCCACGCGAGCGGAGCCTTCGCGGATAGAAAGGTTCCGCGATGGCTGACGAATAGAACGTAACGGTGATGCGTCGACACAATCGTCATCTTCTTCGGGAAGGTCGTCTGATCGACCGAACAGAATAGCAGCACAAGGTGAGGTATCAAGGTCGAGAATTGAGTTATGTGATGACTGCGAACTGGAAGGGAAGGGAGATGACCGAGGGAGTGGATAGACGGCGTCCAGAAATGTATTGGACCTTTCGGGTTCGTTACCTTCTGTATAAAGGAACGGATTGGCCCCTGTGAACAATTGCGCTTCTGCGTATCCTGAATCGTCGAAGGTATTCCAGGATGTTACATCACATATCCTAGAAGGAGAATCGGGCGGTGAAAGAACACCGCTCTCTATGGGCTCATATCTCATATTTGGGTTAGTTTCAGGAAGATCCATGTGTTCGTGTTCTGGAATTTGAGAGTATGACACTGGGGGCTCAAAGCCGTGCTTCGATACTATCTCTGAATGCTGGGTGTCTGGATCCTGTAAATCAGAGCATAAGTGTTACCGCCAGCGATAACCTTTGACCATTGTACTTTATGAGCTTCTGTTGGTCGCCTGACTGTCGCAGGAGTTTGGATACGTTCGATATATGCGGTCTCTTTGAGCTTCGGGGTATTAATTCCGACGAGATTCGGTTGTTGAAGGATGCGATCAATGGCAGCTCGCATGGACATGTCTTCTCCGCGACTATATCAACGAACGGAAGACGAGGAAGAAATCATACACACGATCTGAAATATCAAGTGCACCGAGAACTTTGGACGGTTTATCACGCTGCGTCGCGTTGTTCGGCGACGTTGACGAGTACAATCGGTCTCCGCTGAAGACCTTTCTTGAAGAAGTAGCAACCGAGTCCGTGCTAGCATCACAACGCGCATGCGCGAGCGTGATCTCTGGCAGAGTGGATGAAAGCGTCGGTGCGCTTGGATGAACGCGGGTTTCTTGCGTTACACACAACGCAGAGGCAAGACGTTGTTTTCCGAAGTGGCGCCTTTGGGCACGTCCAACGACGTCCTTTGACTTTGCTCGTGCAGTGTTTCTGGCAAATGTGTTGTATATGTGAGACGGCGGTAGTATCTAGCAGAATAATAGGACCTTTTCCCGCCCATGTAGTTTGCTCCAACCATTTTCGCCAAGTCTTCGACCAAAAAGTCCAATGTGAGCTGCAATCTAGACTCTAGGAGCGCACCCGCCACAGGGTACTACTGACTGTACTGGGTGTCGGGAGTTGTCGTCAGACTCGTCACTGGTGATTGTCGTATGGGGACGTGTCGGGCGGAGTCTGATACAGTTGACTCTGACAGTCACTCCGACGGATCTCGCATCGGAAGTGTGTAACTTCAAGAACTACTTACAACCAGTCAGCAGTGACAGATACTCAGCATTGGCCCCGTTGGCACCGACACGGTATTTGTCCATGGTATGAGTCAATCCGTATCCCATTCAAACCATCACTTACTGTGGTCTGCAATAGACGCTGGCTGGAAGCTACGAACCTCTCGCATCAAGCGCTGGGGAGGAACGCATCGACGCGGAAGAAAGTTCAGCATTCGAATCCTTACTGGAGCGGCGACGCGGAGTCGTGCTGAAAACCCAACACGGCGGTTCCCTGTCCATTCATGCTGAAGGCAACTCATATTCGTACTGTTACGGACCACGTGGAGTTACTGGTCTTCTACGCAACCGCTATGCTGCTGGTTGTGCAATATTTGCATCCATAGGCGGTCTGTCTTTTGGATATGACCAGGGTGTCATTGCTAATGTCCTCGTCATGAGAGACTTCCTAACTCGGTGGCCAGTAGGACCTTGGGAGAAGGGATTGATGAGTATGTTACCGCCTGCTCTAGAGTGCATACATCCTGTGAATCTGTGTTCGTTGCAGCTGCGGCTCTGGAGCTGGGTGCTCTGTTCGGTGCTCTATCGTCCGGCATTTTTGCAGACAAGTATTCTAGGCGACATTCTATATTCTTAGCTTCAGGTGAGCCTGGTGTCAGCTCTAGGTTTTCTCCTTACTCAACAAATCCTGTAAGTTATATTTTGTTTTGGTTCCGGATTGCAATCCGGTGCTCGTAATTTCAATGATTTGATTATCGGAAGAGCTATCGGTGGATTTGGTGTTGGAGCACTAAGGTGACTCCCCAGGCTTGTTCAACGTCACAAATGTTGACTCCAAGGAGCATGTTATGCCCGCTTTACATGGCTGAGATCAGCCCTCCCGAGCTCCGGGGATCACTTTTAGCTATCGAACAACTCGCTATTGTTCTCGGAGTCGTCTTCGGATTCTGGTTTGGATTCCTTACCCGTGATAGTAAGTGCAATGCACGATATCTGGCTTAGTCTGATCTAATTCGTCTGGGGCGCAGTTCCCAGCTCAGCATCTTGGAGAATTCCTCTTGCACTTCAATTTTTCCCTGGCATATTGCTCTGCCTCGGATGCTTCCTTCTCCCACCATCTCCGCGTTTCCTCATTTTACATGGACAGTTAAATGATGCAACGCGCTCTCTTGCGAAGCTTCGCCTTCGGACACCCGAAGAAGCCACTCGTGACCCTCTCCTCCAGGTATTTCAGATTCTTCCAAAATGAACTAAACTGACAGATGGTTCTTAGCTCGAACTGCTGGAAATGCGAGTAAATGTCGCTCTTGTTCGACATGGTACAGGTACCAAGGATGATGGTGGGGTCATGAGTGGCTGGAGGGAGCTATTCCACTCAAAGTATCTTGCCCGGACCCTCATTGGTGTAATGATGATGTTCTTCCAACGTATGTGACCATCACCTATTTCCTTGATATAATAATATTCATACAGTGTCAGAGTGGAGTGGGATCAATGCTTTACTGTACTATGGTCCCACCCTAGTAAAAAATATTGGATTGACAGGAGAGAAAGTCACTCTCCTTGTTGCTGGTGGCATTGGAATAGTCCAGGCTATTTCTGTTATACCTGCAATATTATACCTGGATCAATGGGGTAGGTGGCTACCACTGCTGTCCAGTTAGCTCTTGATTTATCATTTGCAGGACGCAAGCCCCTGTTGAAAGGTAGCAAATACACATGTCCTTCATATTTGACTATCTCATGAGTTGCTCCTCAGGGGGCAGTGCTGTCATGACCATCTCACATTGTTTGATTGCCATATTGGTATCACAATGTACCTTTCTCTTTTTGGATCACTACTGAACAAAAATCCCAAGATTCTTCAATACAAAGATGATTGGCCTTCACACCCTAGTGCTGCATGGCTAGCAGTAATGTAGGTCCAATCACATACATCATGCATGATGTTGTAACTCTCTGATGTGCTTTGGTGGATTGAATAGATGCATCTATACTTTTACTGCAGCATATGGAATGAGCTTTGGCCCAATTGGATGGGTGCTTCCAAATGAGGTCTTTTCATTGTCAATGAGAAGTAAAGGTGTCTCTCTGTCAACAGCTTCAAACTGGATCAATAACTGTGCGTCCCAACTCTTTCCCATGTCAAAGAGTTAGTCTAGTCATGAGATTGATGAGCTGTTGAAAGTTTTCATTGGTCTTGTCACACCTCCAATAATGGAGATCTCCCCAGTGTATGTCTCCATTACATCCTCTTTGCTCTACATCTTGCATGAGCTTCATAACCATCATTCTAACCCCTGTCTAGTGCCACATTCATGACCTTTGCTTGTGCCTGCTTTGTAGCCTTCCTTTGGTCAAGTCACATTGTGCCTGAGACAGCAAACATCTCACTAGAGGAGATTGATAGTATATTCAATTCTTCAGCTGCCCAGGAAGATCTACAGAGGAAGTTTGAGGTATGTCATATTATATGTAAGGGTCATCCACTGACCATTGATGTTAGCTTGAATGTGAGCTTGGAGTACATGACCTGATAAAGGATATAGTGGCAAATTGCAGCTGACATCTGTTATAACTGACAAAAATCAATAACTTAAACGCTTGCCTGTGAGAGCAGTTCCAAGAATAAGAATCCAGCTTTTAATTTATGTCAATTCTGGTAAGCACCAATTATTAGCTGCATTTTGTTCCGTAGCCCCAGACAAGTCATCTGTGATGACCATGCTCTCTTGAGTAAAAATCAAAGGTCACAGCAGGGACAACCCTTGCTGGCCAAGAGGAACAGATGTTCCTTAACACAGAGAGTGATCCATGGACACCCTCCATGGCCTTGCCTGACAGCTCGAAAGTGGCCAAGTTCGCCAAGGGAAAATATTCCTGGCCTTTCCCCGTTCCACTCCCTGCAGAGGCTGAAGTGCAAGACCAAAAAACTAAGAAAAAGTTCACTCTCCCCACCTCCTTCTCTGAGAGCGAGCACGGGATATCTTGATTATGAGCATACTGTGTCGGTCAAATGCAGGATGCTTAACGTCAATCAAACATATGAGTGATATTTCTTTCCTCTCTTTTCATCTCCTGAACAACGTACAGTTTGGTGACTACTAAATTTTGTGTCCCTGTGACGCAACCCGGGGTACCATCTGGCATGCTTCAGAAAGCATACAAGGAGAACTTCCCTCTCGTTGGTCCCGAAGCTACCGTGTTTGGAGTGCCTCATTTTATGTACCTCAATCTCCATACAGGTGATCCCGATAGCTGGCATACCTTCCCCCCCTTGGCTATCCAAGGGAACTTGGAGTTATTCGATTCACACACCGCCGAAGTGACGCTCAGCATAAGTGATCACCTCCTTTGACTAATAAACAATCCCGATATCACTTTGTTGTGTGTATCTCGAGTAACCACACCTTCCATCAACTCTATCAGCTTCGGGAATGTGCTATGTGATCGATTCTTGCCGACGATGCGCAACAAAGACGAGCGTCGGACCTGCATCTTCGTCTGCTCCGAACTGTCTTCGAGGTTCCAGGGCATTGACTCGTTGCGTTCTTGATCTCGATAGGTCGAACCCAGTGGCGCGGCAGGACAGGGAGAGCCAGAGACCGGATGCTGTCTAGAACGGCGTCTCTTGCGGAAGACTACAGATTTTATAGGAAATGACGATCTCGGCGGCCGGCCGCGGTGATGGTGCACAAAACGGTGAGGCGATACGTACGAACATCCGGAGGCGCAGGCCGAGGAGTTCTGGAAAGTACACCTGTGAAGATGGTGTATGGTGAGCGACGGGCGTCTCGGCGCGGAATGAACGAGGGTTCTTGCGAGATCGCTGCAGACGGTGCGTGTCAGCGGATGGGAAGCAGAAGGCTAGCGATGGAGGTGGCATGGTCGAGATTGCCTCATGCGAGCGGTTTCACGTCCGAGTCAGAGCGCTTCCCCTCTCTCGGTATTTTTCCGAGACTGTGCTGCAAGACTCTGGGGACAGACGCCCAGGGGATCCGTGGCAATTACGAATCCGCCTGGTCTGACAGCACGCCGTGTCGACCTCGCGACACTTGTTGCTACCACGCTTGTCCCGTATCCCAGCTCGATAGAACCGAGAGGCGCCTGCGGGTCGTCCAAAGGGTTGGGTCAAAATCAAGTACATCGCCCTTGGCGGAGTCGAAGTAGGCACACGACGCGTACGCAGCTTCCCTATCCAGCATGCGTGCCGAGGTTGATCTGGTTCTTGAAGGAAGACGGGACGAGCTATTCACCAGAACCTGCCTGCGATGCTGTATCTGGGGATCGCTTCTCGTTGTGCTTCTACGCTGAATGCATCTCCGCCATCGCCTTCCTAGGATGTTTAGGTGCTTTTATTTGTGATGAAGCATACGTTTGGAGAGATGGAGAGTCTTGGCGGAAAGTTCGGGTGGCGGTGGTAAATCATTGTCAAGGACACATTCAGAGGTGTTTGTTAGAGCGCACAAAACTAATTTTTGGCGGAAGGAGTGCCACGTGCAATTTCCCGGTATCTTAGACTCGACTGACGAATTTTCAACACACTCACGCGGCACTTTCTTGCCAGCAAGGTAAAAAAAAAAAAATAAATTTCTGCCGATGCAGTACATATACCCACACAAGATGGACCTAATCAAGGTAAGCCGGGTTTCATAGCACGTGTGAATAACCTTAATGGTACATCCGAAACTATATTATTGTCATGATCCCCGCGGCTCCGACAACAGTAGAACTTGAAACGAGACTCTGTCCAACTGCCAACGGGGAGTCCGCACCAAATGGCGTAACACACCACATCTGTACACATCGCTGTTTTTGGAGGACAAAAGCTCAAATTTGCGACGGCTGGAAGAGCGGTCTTGGCTTGTTTAGACGTTCGATCACGCACATGTGCTGCCCGTTTGCCTCGAGGCTTCAAAGTTCAACGTTCATGCACATGGCCATCCGCACGCCCGCTTTTGCGATGACGGAACTCTCCCATTTTTTTCCGGTGTGGAAAGCACAGCTTCAACTTGGATCCGTGCGCTCCGTTTGAGCGGGCCAAGGCCAAAAACTCGTGTTCCCGCTGATTCGTAATCCTCGAGTCGCTCAAGACTCATACACGCTGCTCGCCACGCCTTTTCAAGATCTTGCAACACCCCCATACCGCGTGCTCGCTACAAATAGATTTTGCTTTAAGATGAGGCCATCACGCCCTACTCCCCTGAACTGCCAATATCAACCATCACGTCCCATTCCATCCTCTCAGCAACAAGCCTTGCGGGCACGCCAGCCGTTCCGCCGCAAACGACTCTCCACTCTCTCCATTTCGTCCGTCTTTACAACGTCAGCAATGCCCTCCAAGTTTAATATCGTTCGAGCGAGTATCTATGGTAAGTGTGCACAGTGCTCACACTACGAACTTGCCATCGTGATCAAACCCAGCCGTCGTTTTGGCTTGGACTATAATATGCCTAGCCATCGCAGCCCACTTCCAGAGTCTACTTGTCATCACAGATCTAAGTATGCGTGCTTGTTTCGCCCAATGATCTGCCGTCGCTCATCGACTACTCAGCTCGATTCGTTCCATTCGCAATATTCGTATGCAGCGCCAGCTTACTGATCCTCCTCGTGCTGTGAGTAATCCTGCAAGTCAAGTCTGTGCATATGTTGACTCCCTTCAGTCTCATCTGCAGCGCTCTTCGCAACCGCAACCCCATTTCCACTAGAATAGAGCTAGGATGTTTAGGTTTATTGGGAACCTTCTGGCTCGGTGCGTCTCGACGACATCTTGTCGTATCGTGTGCTCAAGTAGACGTAGCCCTTGGCGCATTTCTGGCCAGCTCTGACTCGGAGAATGCGGATGTTGAGTGCTTCTCGTCCGTAGATGGATCACAACTCGTCGATGTAGCCGGATGTATGTCTCTAGCATCCCTTCTGATACCGTGGAAGTGCCAATCACACATTTTAGTCTCTACGGAAACCTATCAAGCACAGTATCGCGTTCTTGAAGCATTCTCGCTGTTTAACGTCATCCTGGGCAAGTGGCTCGTCTATAGTGTCTACCTGTTTCTGAACTTATCGCAGTATGGGGATTCCTTCTTTTCCTCCTCGGAATGACCTTGAAGCACTACTATCGAGTGAGCCGCAACGTGTGGTTCATCCCGGTCACAATCTATCCCTGGTTCGGCCCAAGATCGAGTATGTCCAAGCTTCCAGCACCTGTCAGCACTCGCTCGAGAGGCAGAGCCTACACCAGTGAGAAAGCTGAGCCTGAGCTCTGGAGAAACGGGTCGCATCGGAACGACTCACGCTACCCCAACTGGTCATCAAGCGGACATGCGGCCCCCGTTCGGGCACACACTGTGGACAACTACAAGAGAAATGCATCACCCCGGCGGTGACGGAAATGAACTTGACGTTTATCTCCAAATCATTCCGATATTTCGGCTAGACCACATTTGACTCACTCTTCTCTCTGGGATGGTAACTTCATAGGAAATTATGTATGTACTGTAGTTCACGTTGAACGCGTTGAACCAGATGTAATCTAGAGTAACATAGCAGGTGCTCTACAACTGAGGAGCATTTAGAGTCTGCAATTTTCCACGTTTTTTCCCCCATTACCTTCCGTTTAAACTCCGCTATTAGGGATCCAGTAGTATGGTTCGACTTGAGTCCAAATATGCCGAAAGTTCGAACGATTCCCAGGTGTTTTGACCAGTCTCCCATAACACTCCAACCTTAAGACCGTGTACGAGCAGCTTGCCTGAAATACTTTGCGACGTTTTTCGTTGGGATGACTATTCTTTTCACCAATTTGAGGCTCGTAAGCTACAGTACGTGTGGTGCTTTATCTTGCAGTTCGAGAGATTTATATCAGTGACCAGTATTCGTGTTCTGCCTTTCTGGAGCAGTACTCGGCTTGGCAGGAAATTTTGCAGAGCTTTTCTTGCCTAATATCAATCGTGGGTCCATTCTCGTTTATCTTGTTCCTCTCTCAAGACATTCACTCCACCAGACGACTTTACTCTTTTTTCACTTGTCGTGCCATCAACGACGATCTTCGCATTTTTTCTTCTGTAAGCGAGTTCATGTGGTCGTACCTCCTCTGTTCGAGCCATGCGCAGGTTACAGTTCGGGCAACCCATCATCGAAGCCACCGTACACTTCATTCTAGGGTTCCTGTGGTTAGGTGAGTTTTTTTTTTTACTACGCACACCTCGTGGGGTGTTCACTTCGATTCAAAAAGCTATGGGTGCATGGTCTGCGTAAGTCTATCATTGTGCGCACGGCGGGCAGTTGAATAATACATTTCAGTGATATCATCGGCTATGTCCAATGTTATGGGTCAGCCGGTCTGACACAGCCGACGAAGAATGGAACGAGTAAGCTTCTAGATGATATGCCCACACGTTCACAGAAGCTCATCGTAATGGAAACCCAGTGTCTGCGGAAACGTATTGTTATGAAATGAAAGTGATAGAGGCGCTTTCATGGGCCATATTCGTGATGTGTACGTATCTCGATATTAGTTGAACCATGCTCTGATAATTGCACTTCACCGCAGTTGCAATCTTCTTCTTGATAGTGGTAACCCTTACCACACGCGCAGTTGCTCTTGGCCGGTACTTTGATTTTGATCACACTGCCAAATTATGGTGGCTGATGTTTGTGCTGTAGCGTTTATGCGTGGCGGGAACATATCTCACAGCTCGGCTGGTTTGGTGAATGGCCAGCTTACCCAACGGAAGCAGTACACCCTCGCGGCCCTCCCTACGCTTATGGCCCATACCTCCAGACATATGGCATGCCTGCAAATGGAAATTATGTGCATCAGGCGCCTGGTCATTCGGTTGTCATCCAGCCAGGTGTTAACGGTGCACCTGCTATGATCACCCAAGTTCCTGGGATTGTATCACCATGAGGGCATTACTATTTTGGTTCATACCACTTGGCCTACGATAACATCGCTACGACACTTCCCTGGGCCTGGGCTCTCAAGTATGGTTGACGCTGACGACTCGATTATTACGAATGACACGATCCATATGTATACAATAGCTGTCCATAGTTACGTTTCGACGCAGGCAAATATATGCGCAATAAATCCGAACGCCTCGTGTCGGAGGTCAGAAAAAGAGCTGGGGTTCTTGTGCGGTTCCCACCCACCCCTTATCCGCTTCCTTGCATATTCCAACCTCGAACGATATGGCGCTGTTCACCGAACATCCATTCAGACATGTTATAAAAGGTGCGTGGTTGAGATATCAATGCAAAGACATGCCAAGTTCACCAAGCACCCTGACCAGCAATACTTGCGTTGGTGATGGGACATCTCATCATGAAAATGTTGCCTCACTCCATTCGCAAGTCTATTCCCCGAGTTGCTGAAACACTGAATTAAGCCTTTCAAACTTTAGAGGTCGTCCACTTGACACAAACATCGGTGACAGCTCTAGCAATCGGAGCTCTTATTTTCCTGTAAGTGTTTGACCTGGATGTTTATGAGAAGGGGGCTCGACAGATAAGCGTTGCAGGGTGGTAAAGCACCATCGAAATGAAGGCCGGATGTTGTCGCGGAACCAGGAAGAACTTATCTTGATTGCGGCGTTTGGTGCATTCTGGTTGGGTATACTCTTTTTTTTCAAATTCCTTTGATCATGGATCTGACTGAGGGGGTGGTCGATAGCGGTCCTTTTGGCGATGAGAGCATTCAACCAGTCCAGCGTTGATGTTGATTTGGCTCATCCTCGCCACCTTTTCTCCGCAAGCAGTGGAACTGCGGAGAGCAATGTGGTAGGCGCAGGTGGCCGGAGGGCGCCAGCTGCATACAACGCACCGTCTGCTGAACGCAATGCTGCTGCCTATGGACGCCCCAAAACCGGCTACCGAAAGGATTACCCGTGCAATCCGTACGACGAATACTGCGTCTCAGAAGAGTGGGCTTTCTACTGATGTGCTTACTGATCACGACACTGTCCTCGAACGAAATAGTCCATCCAGGTCGGGTAGGACCATGAAATATTGTTCTGTAATGTTCTTGTTCTTCTGTATATATACCCTGTATCTTATCGCAGACGTTTGTTTTTGGGAGCCATCCTCTGGCAAGGAATGCATTGTTTGTTCCCAAGTGCGGCGCTGGCCGGTGAGCTTGACAATTTCCGGTCGGTCGCAACCGGAAAGGGAACGTTCCGGTCCAGTGCAGAGGGATTCGCGTTCTACATCCTCCCTGAACCATCAACCCAACCCAAGCTAATATGATGAGTACACTTCCGTTATCCATACACAGATTGGACTAACATACGTCCCGAAACACTCGACGAAGCGCCGCATCGAAACCGATGTCATGAAGTTGCAAGTGCCTCCTCCTCCCGACCCGTTCTCTCCCACCTCACCTTGACTTCCTGTAGATTGATGTCGGATTACGAGGTCACCCTTGTAAACGATAACATGCGCGAGTTCTATGTCCGTTTCCACGGACCCCCAGAAAGTGAGTCACTCCGTGTTCTTGCGACTCGTGTCACTAATCACATCTCGCAGCTCCGTTTGCAGGCGGGATATGGAAGATACACGTTGAGCTGCAAGCTGATTATCCATACAAATCCCCCAGTATTGGATTCATGAACAAGATCTTCCACCCCAACATCGACGAACTGTGAGTGGCATCGCCAACCAAGGTAGTTGGAATGCTGATCGACTCAACGTGAAGGAGTGGCTCGGTGTGTTTGGACGTTATCAACCAGACTTGGTCACCTATGTTCGGTGCGTGTGCGCTTCAAATATCGCGTGCGACTCCGTAGATGAACTGTGGTCAAGATATGATCAACATCTTTGAAGTATTTTTGCCACAACTCCTCCGCTACCCAAATCCCAACGATCCCCTCAACGGGGAGGCAGCGGCACTGATGATGCGGCACCCAAAGGAGTACGAAGCTAAAGTTAAAGGCAAGCAGACTTGATCGATGTTAATTCTAGTGCTTAGTGCTTAGTATCGTCTCCCTGTGTAGAGTATGTGCAGCGGTTCGCAACCAAGGATGCGATCGATGGTACAGAAAAGGGCAAGGAGGATGAAGACGAAGAAATGAGTGACGTTGGCAGCATCAACGAGGAAGTCGACGACTCCTAATGACCTATGTCCCGTCGGCCATCCAACATTAATGCGTCTTGAACACACCACATCAACTCGTGTCGCTTCCCATCCCTGTGAACACTGCTATCGCGTTTCCAGGAACGTCCTGTTGCGGTTCTTTGAACGTTCAGGAGGATACCCTTTCCTCGGATGCAATTTATCTCCCCTACTTTTTCTAATCGCTGTGCCACTACATACTCTCGGAATCTATCGCACCCTCGTATCCTGTTGTACCGTTATCTAGGGAAATTTTGATAAGTAGTACCTCGCC
>JBBPQU010000486.1:0-19817 GCA_038092655.1 Boletus sensibilis | reverse complement strand
TTGAGCAAATCACAGCAACGGAACCAAGAACGTAGCACCCACCGTATCCATGACATCCATCTGTATCCCCAACTCCTTCATATACCCTCGAATACTACTCGGTACGAGCTCCATCCTCGCGCCCGTGCCAAAAATCAGAATCTCTATGGTTTGGAGGAAGGAACGAGGGAGCCCGGTCAACAAGTGGGCCAACACGCACGCAGAACCAAGTAAACAGCCTACCGGGTTTCGGAACGACGACCTGGAACACCTCCCAATGCTCCCTCGTCCATTCGTCCCACGCACTCGTTCCCCCGGTCCCCTTCCCTACCCCAGGGACGTCCCACAAGAGTACTTTTCCGTCTAGAAACACCACCGGACCGGTCAATACGAGTCCGTCTGCGAGTTTGATACCTGCAGGTCCGACAGAGGAAACTTGGACGGGGGGAGGCACGTCGGAGGCGAGCATGTTCGTGAGGGCTGTCGGGCGGTCCGGGGCGTGCAGGGGACGGGTGGTATGGATTTGGCGTAGTGGTTGTTGGCGTCGGAGCTGGTGCAGTGGTTGAACCGCGGACGACTTGAAGAAATGACTACATGAAGATAGACGTAGACGTGGTCGTGGTAGAGCCGCACGGAGAACTGTAGGGGTATTCATAATGTCAACCAGCGTCTGGAGGACGTGATTATGTAAATAGAGTGTCGTTCCGCTTTGAGGTTACCTGAGTGACTTGAAGCTGACCTGACCGGTACTTTGTACGCTCCTTCAGGTGCAAGGGAACGGGCGACAAGATTTGGAAACTTGTTGGTTCGGAGCAATGCCCAATGGGTATTCTGGAGTGCATCGCGATGTCATGTTCAATGCGTAAACGGTACTGATTATGGAATGATGAGGAACTACTCAAGAAATACACTGGGATCTGGGCATAAGTACAAGATGAACGACAACACAAAAAGAGATCATATCGGTAGGGTCAATTATGGTATACATCCCGCGTAATCTCAGACTCGGAAGTAGCCCATCTTTGTTCATATACGCTCGACCTCGAGGAATACAAAGAAGTTGTTGAAGGTGAAGGATACACAGGGGGAGCAGGGTGGGATCGCACAGAGTGCATATCTGCATTAGTCTTGTCTAGACGCGATGTCTCGGTATTCCACAGCGCAGGTCGCGCAGGACTATTATATTTGTCAGCAAGCCCTCTTTCTCAACGGATCAAAAGCAGGGGCATCAAAGAGACATGCTTACGCATAAGATTGGCGCGATCCAGGGATCATGGTAGGGTCGAGATGTAGATGTGATGATACAGCAGAACTAGAGATGACCGTCAGTAAAAGGACCAAACCTTCGTAATCAAAAAACTCACCTATAGAGGGAGGCGGCCACTCCTCGCTGGGATGTGGTCCGGGTATTTGTTTGCGAGTTAGAGTATGCTACAGAAGGATCGAACAACAAGCGCGTCCCACCAAAGTTCGTATTCTGTGGCAGCGAATACGACGGAGATTGGGAGGGCATGTGTGAGGAACGTCTGAACGACGTCTCTGCACAGGGCTCTATCGGAGAATAGGAAGAAACTGGCCGTCGATTGTCACGGCTTCGACGATGTGTATCCCATGACGGCTGGGAAGGGTAGTGCAAGGGAGAGGAGTGGACCGATGGGGTCGGATGGGGCATACTCTGCATGTAGGTGGGTTCCTCGAGAGAGGGTCCTATCGCAGAGAACGGAGGGGGTACAGGAGAGTGTAGCTCCCTTTCATGATCATTTTGCGCTGCATACGTTTTGATGTCTACAACGGGTCTGAATTTGCTTCCTTGTCGCCGGGGGCAAAGTGGGCGGGTATCCGCAGGACTGGTGGGAAGAGGTCGCGGAGCTCGAAGGCTCACGCCGTCCGACTTGGTTGGGTATCTCGGGTTACTAGGGAGGCTGTGGATTGCGATGCCCCTCAGGGTTTCGTCGGAGAGGGCCCGGGAGTGCTTGGAGTCTTTACATTCCTCATCTCGGAATGGGCTGCCTTTCGAAACCTCGAGCGCTTGCACCTCCTCGGCGAGCTTCTGGTCGTGCTGAAGGGAAAGTTCGTAGGGCGGTGGGGGCGGGACGTAGCGGTCGCTCATGCTTGGAAGTTTTGGTATTGGTGGGGGGGCATCGAAGAGGTTTCAGCCTGAGAGACTACCAGCGTTGGGAGTTGTGAGGGACGAAAGAGCGCCCGTACCTGCAAGCGACAGCATGTTTTGAACTATGTAATAAGAGAAGATCCAGGTACAGCATACTTACAAACCTTCCCCCGAGGATCGCGTTCAATGTGACAGGTTCGACTCATACCGGTAACTCTACTCGAACGCCACCTTCATTAAATACACTCATTTCCGGTCCTCATCTAGGCGTTTGCGAATCGCCGACAAGTATAACAAGAGATCATGTACAACGTCCAGATGCCTTCATCCCGCCTATACTTCGATTCCTTCTAGATTCGTCCCCTGCGTAATGCTTAGTTCCAGTTCACCCTTCTGCCAAAACTGCTCACCAGCTTCGGTAGCCGCAGAAAAACATCTGTTCCTAAGGATATACCTCAATGATTGGCACGTAGGCACAAACATCAGAACCACTCACCCCATCCATCCAAAGACACTAATTCTAGAGAGCCTCCGAAATACCTAGGCAACAGTGTCAGACCTTGCTTGAAGGGTCAAATCAAACCCACGTTGCAAATATGTTACTCATAGGTAATCCTAGACCTATTCGTTGATGTGGTGCGATCCCGGCTTCCCTCTCAGGGTCCTTACCCTCTTGGGAACGCTCCATCTCATCTCCGACTTGTTCGGCAACCGTCGCTTTCACGCCTCTTGAACTTGCCGTACGCAGGGCTCCCAAGCGGTCGTCATTCATCCTCGTTGCATTGCGGACGTGAGAAAACGAGAACAGAGCGGAAGGTGATTGGATGGATGCTGAAGAAAGCCCACCTCCTGCAAAATATTAAGGCAATCATACCCGAGACACCAATTATTCTAACCTTGATCTGATATGCGAACACCGACATCATTGTCTCCGGCCACAATTGTAGCACGGATGGGTGGCGAGACGGTCGCGTCTCGATGTCGAAGTCCAGTGGCTCGCATTGCCTGCGAAGAGGATACATGAGGCAACTATTCAAGAAACCGGTGAGAACTTACGTTTTTCAATAGTTCAAACAGGATGTATCTTTCTAGGGTTCAGTCGTCGCCCAGATGGATTGATAATAAGCTGTGCTTACTCTAGATGTTCGCGTATGTATGAGAACTTTGTATCCAAATGCCCATCGACGATGACCCCCGGCCATCCTCTGTCGGACATACACTCTTCCATGTCATCCTCAATGTTGTATGGTCTACTTTGTAGGAGTTTCACGCATTTGTCGATGCTAGTCTTGAGGTTCAGCGCTGTATAGATAATACCGACATGGGGATCTTGTGCCTCCAGCGAGTTCTTTCCTAACGATTTCGTCAATGCAACGTGATGTTCAGCGAGGACACGCCTTGATATGCGCGAAACCAACATCCGGTGCATGAACGAATCGAGCAGGTCAGGAGGAAGGTGAGGTGATGCGAGAGACAATCCAAGGGAAAGGCTCGGTATCACGGGAGCGCTAGGGGTCGGCTCAGACTAGACACTAGGTCTGGGAGTTTCCAAACGTACTGCTCATCTAAAATGCTTGCCAGGAATTCACAAAAGGTCTCGTTCTCGGATAAGTTAGTAATTTGGGGGAAACGTCTGAATCTGTGCACGAATCAGTGCCTTGAAGTGTAGCAAAGGATGTCCAGTACTTTTCGAAAGCATCCCAATAGAGCTGGAAAGAGACGGTGAACTAGACGCAGCGACAAACGCGGTGGATGGTGCTCACTTCGTATACCCTGGCCACTCCCTCCTGGGTGACTACCACGTACGGCAGGGCTTGGAGGTCTCTTATCCGGTGAGCTATTCGTACCGGTATTTCAGTGCGGACATAGTTGGCACTCTAAAGAACCGTTATTGTACGAGGACACCAGAAGCGGAAACGAGTCGTGCCTTGATTAGCCGGTCCTCGTCCATTTGCCGTCCGAAGAAGACCTGACATGGTATGGATGAGTGGGAGTAGACTAGCAGCAAGAGGAGTCGTATACGAGTTGTCGAAGGGTGAGCCGGTGTGCTTGCTTCGTGGCATAGATGTCCAGTTGGCGATTCCGATAGAAGTGAAGGGCGGTGGAGAGAGGTCGGGTGTGAGGGAGTCGTCGAACAGAATAACAGCTCTGCCATGACATGGTCATCTAGTCAGAGATGGATGTGCACGTCGTCAACAAGGCATCAATAACTTCTACGCGGTTTTGGCTGAGCGCGAGTCATTAATGCCATTAATGCGGCATCACGTCCAACGACTGACAATCAACAGGTCACACGGCTAGTAGACTAAGACTTGTTGCGGGATCACAGGATACCCTCTGAACGCAATGCACCAATGATCAAGAACGCAGATCTGCGGTCCCGGTCGACACCAATCCAGTCGCCCCTTCGTTGCGCCGGGAGGCCTTCTTCGCCCGCCACAAAGATCTCCTCTTGGTCCTCTCCAACCTCCTTTTCTCTGCTCAGCCTCTCCTCCTCTTCGCGGTCCCAGAGCACCTCCTCCCACTGAGAATCACTGACCGCTACAGCGACTGTCTTTGCATCCCGTATGTTTGGAAGCACTGACAAAAGGAGGTTGGACAACAGTTCAGATGTACCGTCGGCGGCCTGCGAATGAAGGACTGGGAGTGGGAGATACTCGGCCTACATGTTGGCGTAAGTAGACAGTAGTAGACTTGGACAGCGTTCCACCGACCTCCAACAACATACCCTTCACCGCACCACCTGCAAGAATGACGTTGCCCACGCGAACGAGCCAGTCATTTCCAATCGCGAAGACGTGTCCTTCGACAGTCAGCTGCTGAGATGAAGCCTGTCCACGCTGCGAAGAGGTACTACTGCTCTGTCTGACAGGTATCCAACGTGCTTTGAGTTGGCTGAGCAGTTGTTCCAATGCGCCTGGAGGCCGGAGAGTAAGGAAAGTAGTGCGATAATGAAGCGGATGTGTCACTTGGGAGGACGTGCGGACATCACTGCCTTGGCTGGTGGTATTCTGAACCGTTGCCAAAACGTCTGCGCGGGACGGAGCGGCAGGGTCCTCCAAGAGCACAAAGACATGATCATTCATCGTCAGCGCACACATAGACCTCTCAGCATGGACGGAGAAGCCTGGTATAGAGCCGATGGTTGACCTGTATGAGCGAACGCCGAGAGTCCAGCGTCCTTTGCTTTGACCCTGGGACAGGAATCAACACGAGGGTTGGCAGGGGGTGTCGATTGAGGCGAAGAGCTACGAACATGGTGATTTCGCATGATGTTTTCTGCGATGAGCTCCAACCCGGACGTCGGTGGGTTTATCCATCTCGCCAATCTGTACAAAAGTGAGCTGCGGTGGACTGTTTGTGGAGTCCGACACACCCTGTAAAGCCCATATTGTGGTCGACAAGAGCGTGAGTATTACGCGCACGATGCCTCCCAAACGCAAAGCCCCAGAAGACAACGCTACTCCAAAGCGTGTAACACGCAAAAGACAGCAGCCCATCGCCGAAGCGACACCCGTGCTCGACGAGCCAGATGAGCTCAACCTGTCATACAAACTCCTGGTCCCCCCATCAACTCCTGGTCCCCGACCTGGTCCATCACGGCTCGTGATGGACTGCGTAGAGATAACCACACCCAGAGCCATCGCACTCAGGACCAGCGCCGCTTGTGCTTCCCCAACCACCAACGGTGCAACTAGATTGAGGCTCAAGGTCGCCTCAGTCGCGCCTTCTACTCCTTCAAGGCAACTACGCCCCGGACCTGCTTCACCGCTCGTCCCAGCAAAATCTGTCCAATTTCCATCAACCCCTTCGCGAGTCCGTCCTCCTCATACCCCACGCTCCCCCTCAAAACTGCTGCACCGGCCCAACGACGTACCTGTTACACCGAGCGGGCGTGCCAATCGACCACCTTCCCCCAAGAAAGGCAGTGATCTCACATCTTTACCCTCTCCTGTCAAACTCCCCGGTGTTTTGCCCGCTCACCTGGTATCTTGTCTTCGACTACAAAAACGCGCTATCTTGCATGCACTCCAGTCATCTCTGTCATGGGAGGACATTGACGATCACGGCCACTTATCCACAAATAGCACTGCCTATACTCAATTGCACAGTTTACTCCATGGCACAACGACCCGTGGAGAAGGTAATAGCTGTCTTTTGCTTGGACCGCGCGGAAGTGGGAAAACCTCTGTACGTCTTTCTTATAACCAGTGAATAATGTCTTATGATAAATGATCGAGTAGCTCATCGAGCGAGCAATCAAGGACCTGCCAGAGGAGCCGATAGTTCTTCGGCTATCTGGCCACACACAGCATAATGACCGCTTAGCTCTGCGCGAGGTTGCACGACAGCTGTCCCAGCAAACCGGGAAGTCGTTCTTCCGCGATCTAGATGAGGATGCCAACAGCACGGGGGAGGAACCCAATCCGTTTATCGATCCAGGTCCCACGCAGTCCGTTCCGCCGCCATCCCACCTCCCCGCTTTGATATCTGTACTTCCTACCCTCTCCCGTCCAACAGTAGTTATCCTTGATGCCTTTGATCTATTTGCACAACATGCCAGGCAGTCTCTACTTTATTGTCTCTTGGATACCGTCCAGAGCTGCAGGGTAGGGCAAGGTAACAATGGGCTGGCGGTCGTGGGCATCACCACCCGCATCGACACCATCAACCAGTTAGAAAAGCGTGTAAAGAGTCGGTTTTCAGGCCGCATGATACGAACCGCACCTCCATCCGATTCACTCTTTTGGATAACTGTCTCGCGACGACTGCTTAACACTCCTGTCGACAATTCCAGCGAATGGAGTACTCTTTGGACTTTTGCAGTGCACACTTTTCTTGAAGATCGGAAGGTCGTGGACACAATGAAGGACACGTTTGCGTTGACTCGGGATGTCAGAATGCTCAAGCAAATGCTGGTGAGCAGTCAGCTTTGTATCACTTGACGGGGTGTGAACAAAGATATAGACTGCTATCGTCACCAATTTACGGACAACGTCCCCATTTCCAACGGCATCCCACATCTCTGCGGCGGTTTCGGCTCAACGACTTCGCCAAAAGTTCACCAGTTTGCAAGGTGAGATTTCGTCGCTCCCTGTCGGACCATCGCACTGAATGTGTGCATCGAATGAAGCACTATCCTATCCCTCGACCTGCCTTTTGGTTGCTGCCATGCATGCTCATTCAGCTGGCCACGACATGATTACATTTGAGATGCTCTATGATACATTCCGGGAGGAATTTCGCGCATCATCGGCGGCACCCATTCAGATCGAAGGGGGCAGTATCGGAATGGCTAGATGTACCCGAGAAGTTCTCATGAGAGTATGTCCCACAAGCAACTGCAGTCGTTTCTCATGCGAGATCTTTCTACTTCAGAGCTTTGAAGAGCTTGTGGGTGCGCATATGTTCACAAACGTTGCCGCACCATCGTCCAACATTGCTCCCGAGTTTGTGCGTTACCGTTGTTTAGTTGAGAGGGGAGCCGTGAAGCAAGCGGTGAATGCGATGGGACAGACCAACGTCAAGAAGTGGCTCAATAAAGCATCCTAACCATGTGTCGCGTAGATATGATTATGTAATACATGACCCTTGCTCCGAGCCAGCAACACTCCGAGCGGTCGTCATCACAGATGAAACCCACAAGCCCGACGGACATCTTCACCTTCGACTACGCCGACGAGTCGTGAGCTTCATTCCGTTTCCGTGTATTCTCTCGCTAAGTTTATTAGCCACATTGATGCATTCAAGGCCGCACTGCAGCTGGATGAACACGATCACCTTGGTGCCGCGTCGCCAAGCGCTTATCCGGGTACTCCAATTCCTCAAAGCCCACGAATAAGAAAGGTTTCTGCGCTCTCTGATTTCGCTCCTATCAATCTCAAAGTCAAGAGGTATTCATTCCATCCCTGTCTACCAATTTTCCCATTGATCTCGGTGAAGGAGGAGGAAGGGAGAAAGGTCTCCGGAGCACAGGCAAGATTGGTCGTTCCTCCTCTTAAGGTGGCCGCTTCTGGTATGCATAGATGTCAGCGTTCACCCGTGAAATCATATTCATATCTTTCTCGGTCTGTCACAGTTGTTCATTTTCGTCATCATTGCTGCGCAGTTCAGTCTTTACATATTCATCAGACAGGTTGTTAACACCAAGGAATGGTTGTCTGCTTGTGAGCCGAGCCATAAATTGCCACGATCTTGTCTCACGTCCATCAGGGAGGGGTCGGAAAGGCGAACTTCGTCGACGTCTCCGCGCTTCACGAACATACGAGGTAAGTACATTTGATTTGAATTCCCTGTGTTCCACGATACCATCCTGACTGTATACTATAGGAATGGAAAGAATCAGCCCTTACCCTAGACAGGTACTTGGATTTCCATGAATGGAAACGGGTTGACGAAGACCCGTTCTATGATTGGAAGTTGGTCAGGAAGGTACGGGTATTGTCGGCTCTCGTCGAGAAATCTTGTTAATCCACGACCAGGTCAATCGGTCACTCAGGATTTTGAGAGAGAGGAACGACGTTCGTGGAGTGCTTGGAGTGCTTGAAACGTGTATTCGGAGTAATTTCGCTGGCGTAGAATCACCGAGGTAATGAACATGTGTTCTGACTGATCCGACCCTCGTGCTGACCGTTATATTGAAGGCTGTACAGCGAAGTCATTTGTTTTCTCGCCAAATTGCCGATACATATCTCATTCTATTTCAGACCTTTCTGGGGACCAAGAATTTGATCGAATGTATGTTGCTACTCCATGCTTGGCTGTACTGATGAAGTAACAGTTGTCTTCTTCGTCAGCATATAACGACGAGCAAGAAAGAGCTCTCCGTTTCATCCGTGAGTCCACGGAATTATCGAATGAAGAGAAGAAGCGATTTTTCAAGAGTGCAACCATCAATCTTGGCACCTCGGCGTTGTGCCTATCTGGTGGCGCGTCATTTGGTTATTGTGCGTAACTCGATTCATGAGAATACTGTTTGGTAACCGCTTGAAATGCAGACCATATAGGAGTAGTGAAGGCATTCCTGGATGCTGGTCTGTTACCTCGGGTGATCGCAGGGACTTCTGCGGGGGGTCTTGTTGCCGCACTCGTAGGCACTAGAACGAACGAAGAATTGAAAGCCCTCTTGGTCCCTGAATTAGCCCACAAGCTATCGGCTTGCGACGAACCTTTCGAAGTTTGGTTCAAGCGTTTCCGGAAGACAGGTGCTCGGTTCGACAGTGTGACGTGGGCTCGGAAGGTTTGTTGCCTCCGAATGATTATCACCTTTCATTCTTGATTGACATCATGATCTAGTCTGCATTCTTCACGAGGGGCTCGATGACTTTCCATGAGGCTTATCTCAGGACGGGACGGATCCTTAATATATCTGTCATCCCAGCTGACCGTCACTCGTCAGTTTCGCCATTGGCTGTTTAAAACTCTTCTGATCTCGAGCGCACAGCCCAACAAAGTTACTTAACTACGTTACTGCACCAGATACGGTCATCTGGAGCGCACTGCTGGCCTCAGCGGCAGTACCTGGTATACTGAATCCGGTGGTACTGATGCAGAAACTCAAGGATGGCCGTCTTGTACCATGGAATTGGGGAAGTAAGTTTAAGGATGGTTCTCTAAGGTTCGCGACACACCGAGCTTGGTCCTGTAGGCTTTCTGTTCTCACGTTCGTTTACAGGGTGGATATACCAATTCAAGCTCTCAATCTTTATTTCAATGGTATGGCTTATTTTTGTTTCGATACCCTTAGAGTGATTGATGTTCTACTTGTAGTCACCCATCCAGTCGTATCGCAGGTCAACCCACATGTCCATTTATTCTTCTTTGCACCTCGGGGTTCCGCTGGGAAACCGGTAGCCCATAGGAAAGGGAAAGGTACGCCCCCAACGGTCTTGCTGGGTTCACCATAATTGATGCAGGCACCAGGTTGGAGAGGAAACTTCCTGTTATCCGCTGCTGAACAATGGCTCAAATTAGAGCTTACGAAGAATTTCAAGGTAAAGCGCATATCCCGAGCATGGTCGGCACCCAGAGATAAAACTTGGCTTATAGCTCATCCGAGACCTCGAACTACTTCCGCAGTTGCTGGGTCAGGATTGGTCTAGTGTCTTCCTTCAGCGATTTGATGGCACCGTAACGTATGTACTGACCATATTCGACGGTTGCGTTTCATATCTCATACTTTTGTTAGCATATGGCCAAAGACGCGACTCTTGGTACGCATCTTCAAGGTTTCATTATGTTTTGGTTTGAACACACTTTACAGGACTGGTCCCGCATATTGAGTGATCCGGACCCCGCTGAACTTCAGAGGATGATCCGAGTTGGCGAAATTGTTACTTGGCCAAAAGTGAGTCATCCTTAGAGGCAAGTGTGCACAATTAATATAGCCTCCGAAGCTGCACATTATAGAGAACCGGTATCGGATCGAGCACCAGATAATGCTCGGTCGGCAAGCTGTCCGCCGCGCCATACAGCGTGTACGATCTTACCAGACCCCCACTGACACGGATGGTGTCATAAACGACAGTAACCCCCCGAAACCTTCAACAGGATCTCGACCCCCCGAAACATCGACAACCATTGAGCCACCCTTGGCGATGGATACTGATGCGGAAAAGGCTTTCGCTAATAATGGGACAGCATGGTATTTTCGGCGTGGACGTCCTATTGTCAACGACGCTGTGGAGTCTGGCACGTCAACGCCTGGTGAGGCTGGATACACAAGTACCACAGACCCCCTCCGCTCCCCTGTTCTTCGTCGCAAATGGGCTTCAGATCTTCTTGAGTCGCGAGGATCTCCTGACGAAGATATACCTGCTACACCGGACCGCTCTCCTACTCCACAACGTGCGAGCGGCTCTGCAAGATCCACTTTCTTAGCTAAAATGAGACGGAAATCCGTTTCCGCACTTGCGATTCCGTTTTCCTCCCCGCTCAGGTCCTCCAGGGCTGTGAGAAGTAAAGAATCCAGCCCAGCTAGACATGAGCTACCCTGGAGCAGTGATAGCTCCTCAGAAGAGGACGGAAGATCCCTTTATGACCCTAAATCTGTTCGGACAGCTGGCCTGTCGTCCCTCGTGCAAGACGCACAGGTTGATCCTGATTACGGAGGGGTGTTGGAAGATGATATGGACTCGGATTGATACAAGGAATCTCGACGGACTTGGTTATTCGTATTGATTAGTATTCCACAGTGTAGCCATAGGATCGTCTGTGTTTTCTTCCTCGTCGATAACATGTATTTGAGTGGCAGTGTTTTGTGTGGACGCCGGCGTGGCAAGTACTATTTCAAGTAGCCCCTGAATTCGTCACTTCTGCTGAACCTGAACCACCATGACTAGCAGGCCACCTCCCACGGCTCAAGTACTTGCAGAGGCCGCTGCCAGACGTCATGCAAGCGCGGAAGCAAGCACCTCAGATGCTCAGCTCATGCAAGAGCATGAGAAACGGCAGACGTTTCGTCGTCTCATCGAACCAGGCATCTTTCGACCAAACTCCAAAGAGATCGCGATGGACTCTCTCAAGGCGAGTCGTAGTCGTAGTCACTCGAACTGCCCTACTAAATCCTTTGATCCTATGCGGACTCCCCCACAGACCTTGTCCACGATAGCAGAGAACATCCTGCGCGAGCCGGAGAACCCGAGATATCATACCTTCAAGCGGGAAAACGATACCATCAAGCGCCGGTTGATACAGCCGAAAGGCGCTCTGGAGTATGCTCTGGCGGTAAGTCGTTTCTTTACAATCCGTCGCCTTTTTTGATGACATGTTCGTCTTAGCTTGGGTTCAGCCCGAAAGTAAGTCGTGGGGTCGTTCCTGGACAAGTGCGCCAGTAAGGGGGCTGCTTTTTGATGCAAATGTTTTTTTTTCTTCGAGGTGATGAACTTTCAGTCGCATTATGTGTTCAATCCCAATAAGATGGCGGACCTACGTATCGGCGCTGCGATTCTCAAGGAAGCTGTCGACCGCGAGACGGAAAAGGAAGAACGTGTACAACGGAATAGGGAGGAGCAGAAAGCGGTCGCAGCAGCGGTCGCTCGAAATGTACGTTTTTGCTTGAAGAACGATTTCGTTGGCGTCTTTTTCGATCGTAAATATTGATATTGAACCTCCGTCTCGACAGATAAAGTTGGCATTTTTAGATGATCGCAAACGCAAGATGATGTACGATGAGAGGGAGCGGGAATTGCGGGAGGCTCGGGAATCAGCTAGGGGGTCTCAGAGTGCTTCTGTGGCTCTTGCACCATCGCCCTCGTCAGATCAAAGCTCCAGCCCCATGCCTGGCTTAGGACACACGCTGGCCACGGTCGATTATGAACCTGGCGTTGACCAACCACCCCCGTACCACGACTGATCATCTTGCTTTTTGTTACACATTGTATCATATATTTACCAATGATTTACGAATCGACAGCAATGAACAAAACGAACAAGAGTGGTGTTCCTAAGGGAAAGTAATTTTAGATTTCTCGATCGCCTCCGCCACGTCAGTCATGGAAGGCATCGGGGGTAATGGTGGAAGTCTGAATGGGGCATGCGTCCTTTTGGTGCCGACGGTGACGGAGGACTGATTCGCCACTAACAACAACAGTCAGGGATCCTGTGCCAGAGGTGTCCTACCTCAAGGGCTCACCAGTTGACTGATCGTATGCCCTCGCTCTTTGCAGTACCAAGCTCTCCTTTCTTTGCGAACTTTGGGAAGCACGAGTAAGGAATTCAGAAGATTTGGTATGAGGAAGAGGAGGCACGACGGCCGGCCGTCGGTCGATCAACGACAGGAACCTTGTCGGGGACTGACGATCCTTGACGCGTTCCTTGTGGTCCTCGGGAGGAGGGTTTCCAGGAGTTGCGCTCGAATTACGCCTTTGCATTCCAGGCATCATAGACTTGACAGCTTGGGACAAACGTGAACTCGTCGTCCGCTTATGTGTGGATGCACTGGAAGGTAAAGAAACGCGTGCCATTGGTGTCTCGGACACAGCTGGGGACGGCTGAGACGGAACTCCTTTACGTCGAACGCGGAGAGGAGATAGTGGAGGCAGGGCTGGTGGTTGCCCGAGCGGAAAAACAATCTTAACCGCTGATTGGGAGGTAGTAGTTCCTGATCTCGAGCGTGATTGGCGAGGGGTGGAATTGTCCAGGGGTGCGTGACGCTGCGGTTCTTGCACTGGTATATCCCTCCATTTCCTCGTGGTCAGGGATGTGAGATCTTGCACATATCCGCTAGGGGTCCACACTACGCCATCCTGGAACACCTCGGTGTGGAGCTGTATGTGCGTCTTCGATTTTAGATTATGCGCCGGCCGCTTTCCCAAAGATCGAAAGACCGCCGCATGTAATTCCATATGAGTCTTTCGATTTCTCCGTGTTATGATCTGCATCCGCGGCGGATGGGTCGCCAAGTCACCAACATACGCATCTTGTACCGCTTGCTCTTGTTGAGGCACTAGCATTAGAGAAGCAGGGTAGAGATCAAAGTACGGATATACTGCAAATTCTGGATTGACGCGTTTAAGCTGTAACCTATCTTCAGCCGTGAAACAAGATCGATTGACTGGGACTAGTTACCTCTGACAATGCAAAGAATGCCTTGGCAGACTCATATTCACCTTCATCAAGCGCTCCAGGAATGTGAACTGAATCAGATATGCCGGGATACGGCTGCACGAAGGGGTACACGGCAGGGTCTGAGGACCAATCATGTCAGCAAGTATGGAATATACAATATACAAAACGTACAGATCCAAATACAAGGATACTGTGGCTTAGCCACTTCCGAGCGATCATCAAACGAGACAGCAGGGTATATGGGCTCAAGGGACCAGGGGTAACCTGCAGAGTCTGATGGCATTTCCTTAGATTTTAGATACCTGAGCAGCATGAATTGACCACTCACAGGGCTCCAATATTGGGTACTGGACAGGCAATTTCACCCTGACTGATTTCCATTCTATTTGTGGAAATATAGGTGATTGTTCTGGTTTGAACGGCTGGCTGATCTCAGCTGAGGAGCCAGGATACGGGATTATGAATGGATACACTGGAAGATCTGGTCAAAAGTCTCAACTTGAGAGATTCACCAAGTAAATCAGCCGACGTACAAACAACAAGCCATGGATAGCCACGAGAAGCCTCGATTGGTATTTGAGTTGATTCAATTGCGTTGATGACGGGGTAGATATAATCCAGATTATAAGGATAGCATGCATGATCTGCTAGAAGCTTAGAGAATGCATTGCAATCCATAGTATTTGGACTCACAGATATCAAAGTTAGGATACAGAGAAGGAAGTCTCACTTCCACTCGTTCGTGCCGGACGTTCGAGACTGCTCTGCTGGGGATTTCTATTCGCAAATTGACGGGATAAATATCGAAATGAGGGTAAACAGCAGGGTCTAGATGTGCTGGTGATGAGCGGCTGCGCAGCAAAGTAGCTCGTGCGTAGAACTCACAGATATCAAGAGCAGGATAGATACTTGAATTAACGAGCGTTTCAGTTGCCTGATTTTTCAAGGTAGATACGTTTGCCGTTGGGTAGAGTTCAAAATGAGGGTACGCGGGTGGGTCTAAAAGCACACAATTCGATCAACAAGGCTGCCAGCGTTTACTGAGCTCACTCACAAATCACTAGGTGTGTGTATTCTGGGACAAATATGGATTTCTCGAGGACCGATGGAAGATTTTTCACTTGGTCTGCGTTCCCGAACAAGGGCCAAACCATATGCCACGGTTGGTGGGGAAGTTCAGTATCATCGAGGACCCGCTGACCGAGATCCGGAGAGGGCAGGCGCTCGATGCTGATTATGTCCGAGTACCGATCATCATCTTGTGGGCCCCACGTCGTCGCAGTCGAGGGTGTGAGTAACACCGACCCTTGAATGCGGCGGTCCATATGCACAGATCCCGGAACGGACGGCGTATAGGGTAACTCAAGAGGTGGCGTAGGGGGTCCTACAGAGGTCCGAGACCAAGCGTAATCGGCCAAGTCAAGTTGAAGGGGTTCGTCGACCTCCCAAATGTGGTTGTTGGCGAGAAGTTCGACCAGCCCAAATTGGGCTGCCGTTTTAGCTCTCCACATTTCTATGCGACGGCGGCGAAGGTTGGATTGCCCTTTTCCACGTTCAACAGCAACCAATTCCCTCGCAAAGGCGGGATACACATCAAGGTGAGGATAGACCGCCGGGTCTAACGGATGTAAGACGACAGAATCAACGAGACATGTGTTTTCTTACAGATTACTAGGTTGGGATAATGGGGAGTTAGGTTGACGATACATTGATTTTTCTTTGTCGTCTGAGATTCCTCTACTTCTAGAATGGTAGCACGAGGCGGATAAATATCGAAATGAGGATAAGCATTTGGATCTTGTGTTCGCGTCAGAAATGGTGCTTGATCCCTCTATAGAGACTCACATATGATGAGGCATGGATAGTCCGAGGATGAGTCGCTCTGTTGTCCTAGGTGGACAGATATCGGATTAACATTTGGAGGGATTCGTCCATAAGGAGTTGGCCACACTGCGCGCCATGTCGCCGCACTCTTCCATCCGAACGAACTTCCCCAGACTGCCTGCTTCCTAACCACAATATTGGCTGCGTGACAATGACAGATCATTGCGGAAGGGAATGTGAGAACATACAGATCATGTATAATATTGACGCTCACCAATTGCCGAGCTTTGGTCATCAACACGTCGCCTCGCTGTCAGTGGATTTGCAGTATGTAACGGATAAACTTGGAGCCAGGTCTTGGCTGTCACCCATCCAAAGGAGTTGCCCCAAACTACGCTTGAACTCGCTCGCCTCCTCTGATCATCGCTTGTTGAGTAAAAGCAAGTGCATCATTTCCACAATACACACCGTATCCCGTGTCGGATATATTTCTAGGTAAGGATATGCACTTGGGTCTTCCACAAATATCAGTGTCTGTGAACACACAACGACGTACCCGCTTACAAATGGTCATATTGGGATACTCGGCTATAAGAGAGCCTACATTCACCAACTTCACATCTACTTCCTTCTGCTTGAACATCTCGGTGATCTGCAAAACCTTTGGATAAAGGTCGAAATGTGGATAAACAGCAGGGTCTGCACCGCAGATATGAGGTAAGAAATATCTCTGAGGCGCACGGTTTCACCCACAAATAACGAGGTTTGGATACAAGGTCGATATACCGTCCAGTGAATATATGTTTGTATCCACCTGACTCGACCCCTTCATTTTCATGCCCTCGATGACCGGAGGATATATGGCGAGATGAGGGTACACGGCGGGATCTACCATAGCTCGTCAGTGTTTGCAGAATCATCAACCGTCACGCCCATACAGATCACCAAACTGGGGTAAGACGTTATGAAGTTGTTTGATTCGTTGAGCATCACCGAGACTGGTGGTGAGATATCTTCCTCGATGGTGCATGCAGGATAGATTTCAGAGTATGGGTAGATCGCAGGATCTTGTTTTCAATGAGCCTTCGTAAACTGAACAACTAACTCGGGACTCACAGATGCAAAAGCCTGGGTATTTAGACACCAGTCCCCCTGCTCCACGAAGTTGAACGGGGGTGGCGACCGATTGCACCGTCGCTGTCGAGTACGGGTAAACCTTTCGCCAAGTCACCGCCCTCTCCCAACCAAATGAACTTCCCCACACTGAGTGGGAAGAGGACCCGAGACGCTTGAAGATATTGTGCGGTGAATGTATATCAGGGTAAGAACCCACGGTTGGGTCTACGCGGATTCACTGTCAAGGGACACACTATCCTCCGCGACAATGGCTACTTACAGATCACCAAGTTGGGATACTGAGGCACAAGGCCATTGGAATCTTGAAGCTGTACCCGGATCGTGGGCTTTGTCTGGGTAGCTGAATATGGGTAGACCTCTTTCCATGTCGTTGCGGAGCGCCACCCGAAGGAGTTTCCCCAAACCGCAGAGAGTCTTGGAGCTATGATATCTTCGACCATGCGCTCTCCCATGTCAGGCGAAGGTAACCGAAATACATTCGAAGCAATCGAGTACCATTCGTCATCTGCTGGGCCCCAACTTGTCACAATGGTCGGAGTGAGTGGAACAGTCCCTTTTACACGACGACCAAGATGTACCGAAGAGGGTCGAGAAGATGCAATCGGTGATTCAATGACAGGACTGTGGGGTCCCGCAGATATAAGTGACCAAAGATATTCGTCGTTGTTGACTGCATTTCGGAAATTACGCTCCAGTGCGTACTCGTCCATGATTGTCACAGCCACGGGTGCCCCGACATCTGGGGCTGGCTGGTAGGTTTCTGTCATTGAGTCTGGGTACAACTCCGTGATCGCCCTCCACGATTTTACGCGATGCTGCAGGTCACTTTTCGCAGCCTGAGGAATGGCTGACTGCGGGATTGGCGACAAGGCATGGGTCTCGTGCGCTGGTGGAGGGGAATCTGCATGATCGGGATGATTCTGCAATTTGGGAGGCGCATGGACACCTTGGGATTCGAGTCGGTCTATAAGAGAAAGCTTCCTAGGCAAATGACGAAGCGTTTCCGGTCGCGAGTTGGTAACGAGCGTATGCGACCCTGAAGCATCCCACCGATCCTCGACTGGTTGTTCATCTGCGTTTGTAGGCTGGCTCTCTCCCCGCCAGTGAGCTCCAAAAGGTGCCTGAGAAGTTACGACTGGCGGAAATGCTGGGTCCGAGTCCCGCAAGGTTCCTGCGACCCACGCGTCAAACCATCGTGCTTTGTTCAAGTCGATGTCGAATTCAATACTCCCGCCTATCGGCAGCCGCTGACCACCGGAAGGCGGGCGACCCTCGAACAAGTGGCCAAAGAGATACTGCCAAGAATCATCGGAAATACGAGGTGTCATCGTGATGCCATTCTCGTTGATATGAAGGTACAGGCAAATGCCCACGGTGCTTGGGAAATTATATTCGCGGGCAATAGCATTCAGTTGTCCAAACATCTGAAGAAATTGAATTATTGCGTCTGGAACTATAACTCAAATACCCACTGAGGGAAACAATGGCATTAGGATGCCTTGAGAGAGTCTGTAGCGAGGCCCCATTGACAGAACGTTTTCAAGTTGCCCCTGATCAAGCGGGAAGTCAGGAGGTGGGATAACCACCACGAGATTTCTCGGGCTTCGTGCGCCGCTACGATCACGAGGGTCTCGAGCGCCCGAGTTTTGATACGAAAGTGTGGACGTCCTACGAGGCTGGAGTCTAGTACGTTCGGGTGTGGCACCCAGGTAATGGCCAGTAGGCGGAGCCGGAGTCATGTCAAAGTCTGCTCCTGGATTGCCAGACAACGATATTGGAGGAATATGTGACGAATCGTGATCAGTCACGTCCGGAGGACTGAGGGGCAAATGTCGGAAGGCATGGACAGCGGGCACCGTATGGAATGAATATGGATGGCCGGCGAAAGTAGACATTTCTCAATAAAACAAGTCGCGGAGCAGCGGAAACCTCTCGCAACCGTTCGGTCAGTCTGTGGTCCACCAAGTGGATGAGGGCTGGCTAGTAGGGAGAGTACTATGGGCGCGTGGGGAACTGTTTTTGAAGAGGATGGATCAGATATAATGCGGCATTCGGCCTGCAACTTGAGGCTATGAGACAGCGGTTCTCAGCGGTGTCTGATTGCAATGTGCGGGGATTGGATGACATTGAGAGTGAGTACATCACCAGGACGACCGTGTCCAATATTGATCTAAAACCTGCTGGTGTATCGTGGGGGCAGTGAGAGCTTACCCACTGTCAGGGGACATACCAGCATTTAAAGAGCTGCTGGTTGGTGAATTGAAGGGACGATGAGAATGGCGTCACGAGAGTGTGAGTCGGTCGGGTGCTTTGCATGTGAGTGGCGTTGTAAGTTACGATATCAAATTTATATTCATAACTTTCACATTCATAAGAGCCATTAGCATACATCATCAAAGTATGTGACCCGTGTCCGTTCCATCTCCAATTCCTGGGGCATGGGGGGGGGGTCCAGGAAACGGTCTGTCTCTTCTCTCCAGAAGCTATTATGTGGATTGTAGAGCCACCATGCCATACTGTACTCCCAATACGACGGATACCACCCAGCTGTTTCCCAATTAATGATCCCAACAATGCGATCACCACGAACGAGGATGTTGAAACTACTGAGATCACCATGCGTGAAAACCAGCATTGGCCAAGGCTGATCCTGCAAAGACATCATTTCGCGGATCCCTGGGTAAAGGCTATCTGGTGGAGGCTCCACGATCCCATTTCGTAGAAAGTCATGGAAATCATGAATGGATTGGAACGGGCCAATGGTCAAGGATGTGCCAGGGAACCGAGTGTCAAATACAGGACCACCGATGGCATTAGAGATCCCTGGTCCAGGTGCGGGAAGTGCCTTCATTTCGTGCACCATGTTCCGGAGCTGTGCAAAGATCTTTTCCTTGGAATCTGCAGATCGTGTATACCACCTCCTGGCGAGACTGTCTCCATGGATTCGTTCCATCACAATGTATGTGCAGCCCTTATGCACAAATGCACAGTGGACTCTCGGTACTGGGATGGCCGTATGCGTAGCAATGAACTGTAGCGTAAATGCTTCCGAGATTTGGATTAGACAGCCATACTTGACACATATGTTATTTGTGAGGAGTAGCACACCCGCGCGTCGGGGACAAAAGCGCCCCAGAGTTCTGATGGCAGCCAGCACAGCGAAGCGACGTAATATCGTATTCCGTATGTCCTTTGGAAT
>JBBPQU010000485.1:0-19823 GCA_038092655.1 Boletus sensibilis | reverse complement strand
CGTTGGCACTTGTGGCACCAGCCACTGCAACACGATGCAAACTTTAGCCAGCTGGATTCTGACACCCGGCTATTCTAAGACATTGCCTATCAGAATATCTGGCTGCGGGAAATCATTGACAAGAACTCCGTTACAAGAGTGTAGGATTTGGAGGAGGAGGGCCATGACAAACATATGCCATGACATTTCGGAAATGAGGTGATAACTAATTAATGTCTCACCGTGATCTCACGGGGGTTGCTGCGGATGCGTGAAGAGACGGGTGCCATCAACCGCGTTGCTAGTGCGACACAAGTAGTCGAAAACGTTCGAAAAGTGAGACACTCATTTTCCGGAATCTAGAAAATTGCGTGATACTTATCTCTAGGCGGTAGGCATAAAGTCCAATTTTGGTACTTCTGTCCATTACCAGGGTGTGTGGCCAACGGTCAGGCTGCTGCTGCGAGCCCTGCGAGATGCAGGGGTTGTGTTGGAGACTACGTTGGTCGTTGAACTTAACTTTGCTATTGAGTTCAAGAGGTTGTTTTCTATTCTCAAGCTCTGTGCATGTGATTGTATGTAAAACTGGATGACGTAGTGCAGTGGAATTTCCTGTGTGGTTTCGATATGGTGGCGGCGCTGGACCCTGTGTCTATCAAGCGTTATAATATTTATCTATCGTACATGGTTGTACAGCCCCGACGGAAGACCCTACGTACGGAATAACACATAACAGGAAAAGAATGTCGGAATGCGAAGAGAATGAGCGATTGATGAGTGTGATGATGGAGAAGATACGATTTATTATAATACAACAAAATAAACGCATTGCTCGAACGAAAATAGTGGATAGTTGAGATATAGTTCTAGGTATCCGACGGATGCGGATCATTAGAATCATTGTCAACAAGTCGACCCAAATTAATTGTCCTCACCTCGACATTCAATAAACTCCATGAGCCTCGTCAAATCCTATCGGGACATCAGGTATCGGTCTGTCCAGCCGCGGGCTAGGAGACTTCTCGCAGACAGCCGATTCCCAGCAAAGGTCTGCATATGTTTCCAGAGGCGCGATCACCAAATCTACATCCACATCTTCTAGCCAATCAGGGTCATACTCAACACCATCATCGCGGGTTACAACCCTGCGTAATTCCTCGTAGAAAATAGCGAGGAGAAGCTCCTGCTGGGCAATAGCCTGACGGACATCACTGGAACATGATTTTGCGTATGCCGCGGTGGTGAGTTCGTGGGCCGAGATCGGTCCAGGACTGGATGATGGGGGAAGATACCAAGGACTATCAGAAGGAATAGTGATGTATTGCGCGTCATCTGAGAGTGACGACTCCGAGTGACTTTCATCACTGTCATCGTAGTAGGAAGATGCAAACACTTCTGGAGCCCACGCCGACGCATCTAAGCGAAACGAGACGTCGCTCTCCGATTCGAACTCATCGGAGAACGGAGAATGCGGGCGACAGGTTCTGAAAGGATGCATAGCGAATTCGAAGACATCGGCATCATCGGGATCGTCCAGCTTGAAGATAGATGTGTTGGCCTGCAATGCACACTCAGCTACGATAAAACAAAGTGAGGCAATAAGACTCACGCGGTCGATTGCGCTGAGCCATGACTTGATGGATTCACTGTCTTCATACATTTGCTTGCCCGGCATAGAGGATAATCCGACATCTAGACGGCACCGGGATACTTCAGAAGAAGGTAAAAAAATGTCCATAATGTCCGAGTCTTGACCAGCAACGCGCAGACCAGAAGCTTGGAATGACATCCTGATGGCATATGCCAGGGGATCGTGAAACAGGTACAAGTGCGAAGCACAGCTACGCGGGAATGAGATACCTCATCCATCACAACCGTATTTATACAAACGCGATGTGTGCACGCGATAAAGGCGAGGAGACTAAACTTGACGTCAAACAATAGCTATTGTTATGGAACCGTGTGTGTTGATGCAGCGCCTCCACACAGAGTCACGTGAGTGGAAGTTCTGAATCAATGAACAATAACGCATCAACGGATAAATAAAACGAACCGGGACAGGAGACACGGGTGGCTGCAACAAGGTTCACCGAGTGTCGAACCTTGGATGGATATTCACAGACTAACTGCAGTGGGCACTGGACGACTATTGTTTCTTTCCGGGGAGCGTATGCTGCTACAAACTCAATTCTGTTACCTCTAGAGTTTATGCAAAATGGCTGTCATAAGAACAAAAAAGCTGACAAACAGCTGACGCCTTGACAAGATAACTACTCACAATCAGTGATGACAATACTTTGCGGGACGGCGAGAAGTGTGGGTCATCATCGCTTTTCCAATGTCCAGGGTTTCAGGTGAAGTCTGCCCAAGGATAGATTGTGTCTGCCTTCTGCCATCCTCACCACCTCCCCCAAAGCATCCCAGCAATGCTCGTGTACTCGGCTCCTTTCCATCCGATCGATATCACGGGAGCGCTGAGGGGCACGAGCCTTTGAGTTGTCCGCGACTACTGCTTTTGGATTCCATGCATTCTTTGAGCCGGAATAGTACTTGCCATGGATCCAGACAGCGTGTGCCTTTCGAAGTCGATTCATGTTGGAAATTGCTCGATGAGGGACTCCGCGATACTGCGCAGAGTTCAGCAGGAGGCTCAAAGTACCATCCACTATGACAAATGAGACAGTATAAGCAAGGAATGATCGATCAACGTACTTCGTTGCTGAAAGGCGTTGAGAAAATGTTCGCGTCTTATCCTTTCCGAGCGCGAGAGCTGATTGCTTTGAAGGTCTCCGACAACCTGTGCTGCGGCATCAAACACTGGCCGGAAGAGCCGGCGGAGCTGCTTTCGAGCAGCGTTTTGGTGTAGAACTGACGCAGAACTTGCACGCAGGAAAAGACGATAGAGGGACGTGAAGGAAGGAGGTAGTCTGCCCATTAGACTCAACCTGAGTCTCAGGGTGTGAAAGAACCGGTTATCAGATCACGTGATGAAATCTGACTTGCTAGGCAATTTTCAATGCATCTTGCCTTTGTCGATCCAACATGATTAATTCTAAAGTGCGTCTCGGATCATCATTTCACCAGCGCATCCTCAGGCTGCTACCATTCAAGTATGCATGACAGCATGGCTGTAAAGATCGGTGCGAATCATCTAGTTATGAGCCGATCATGCAGACTACGCCTCTCAAGAATACGTCGTATGATAATTTAACTTAGGCTACAAAACAGGTTCTTCTCGACTTAGCATGCTGTGTTTGGGAAACCGAGATACAGCTCCAAAATGAAATCGTTCCACGTTGTAGGTAACAGTTTTAGGCGTCACCATGCTTTATCACAGCCTGCCCCCTGCCTCGTGTAGAGGAAGGTGTTGGACGCCAGATTTTCTTGGAGGTACCTGGGATACGATAGGTAACGTGAACGGGATTTTGCGGGACAATCTTACTGATATCAAGACACCTTTCTGCCATGGCACAACAACTTTGCGCGCTGTCTGAATGACGAAGGTGGGTTCCACTCTGTCCAGCTCTGTGTTTGCGGGTCTGGGTCCTCGGTGAAAATCCTTCATGCATCTCGCTTGCGGGATCTGGACCCACGATCAGCACGTGCTTCCCTACAGGTCGAGATGTGTATCCGCGCTCACCTGTTTCTGCATCGCCTGAAATTAAAAAGGCGTGTTATGAAGATATCGCTATAATGGACAGATAATCTCCCTTCCAGGCGCTCCAGGCAGACCTTGCTATATATACGTTGTGAGTACCCCGATCCTATTCAATATGTGGTCCTATAGAAGGTAGAGGCGCAATGCCGTCAAAGCGGGGAGTGGAAAAATGCATTGGGGACAAAGCAATGATCGTGGTGGCGTGAAGCCTCACAATAGACGCTTTAGTGCATCAATAACATGGCCTCAAAGCGTCACTTGTCCACAACGTCCACACCACGAGTTGTGGTCATGGATACGTCCTCCCCTTATAAACACGGCGCCTTCAGTTCCGTTGTTCTCGTCTTCTATCTTACGCATCTCGTCCGCCCTATCTGCCCTTATCTTTGATCATGGATCTTGCACGCTATGAAGCCATGGACGCTCAGCGGTTCGATCCCATGCGCCGCAAGGTTGGTTCCTACCACCACCACCCCTCGCCTCGCGGCTCATTTTTCTCTCTTCAGAAGACTCTTTCTAACATCTCTATTACTTCGACCAAAAAGGACATGGGCCAATTTCTGCGACGCCTGTCTCAGCCAGAACTACCCCCGAGCGGGGTCGTCGGTGGCATCTGGAGCGACCACGAATTGGTCCTCGTGCCTTTAGACGTCTCCTCTCACAGAGACTCCATCGGCTCCGGCCTCGCAGCGTCCGTCTCCTCCACGTCCACTTCTGAATCCACCGCATCGACGTCTTCATCCACCTCGGCGTCGACATACTTTACGACCCCTTCGTCCACCGCTGAAAGTGGTTTGGAAACGTCGCCTTCAGGCTCCTCCACTCCGGGAACGCGTCAGGTGGATACATTTGACCGAGAAGACCTCATAATCACCCGTACCATCATCCGTCCTCCCACTCAGACTTCCATCAGGGGCATGTTCTCCAGACCTTCGAGTCCGATGGTCTCACATCCGACAAGCCCGCTCTCACGCCCAACCACCCCCGTGTTTCAGGCGCTGAATTGCTTCCGTCCCAGTGCTTTCGAGAGGGAGGTCGATGATATACAGACGGAGCGCGCAATGGTCGCGACTCAGCCAGTCCTGCAGGTTATCGTCACACAGACACGCGAACAATACGAACAAGACCTCGCATTCAAAGAAGTCGTTCAGGAAGTTTATCCCGAAGCAAGCCGTCGCAGGCGGGCGGTCCAGTAGTACACAGCCCTTTCATTTCCACAACGAAACCACGAACAAAAAAAGTAAATATACCGATGGTCGTTGGTCATATTAATCGACTTGTTAATTATTTTGTAATGGAGGATTGCGAGAAGCTGGTCTTTCTCTGGGGTTCTTTCCTTATTTTTTTCTTACGTGGTCCCACATTCTTCACTGTAGTCGGTCTCGTCTGGAGTCACGAGTTACAATACGGGTTTACAGAGACATCTTCACGGACATGTTCTTTCGGTGTACATACCTACTGCTTCTCGTTCAATCGAGTGGAGACTCCATTGGATGTGGTGTGTAAACCCTTTGACGACCAGAGGGTTGATCAACGCTGGCACCCTGACTCATGGTTTGACTGTGCCGCAGGACGTGGCATCCGCCAACTTTAATCGCATCGTGGAACACAGTTTGAGTCAAAAGACTTTTCGTCCCGTGTTGTTCCCAGAGTTTCATTTCATTTCATTCGAGTAGAGGGACAGGTTCCTCACACCGTAGGCTAGATCCTCACCCTCACGATCGCTCAAACTCGCACGTCTTCGCCTACACGCCAACCTCGAACGCACGACAACGAGTAGGCTTCACAGCGTGCACGTGTGCACAACGGCGTCCGAGCAACATTGCAACCACCTGGCCCAGTTGGAAACGAAAGCAACATGATCATTGGACGTGGCACCGAGCGCAGCCATCGTTCACGTGGATGAATGTCTAGAATACCATGACGCCACCCCGCGGTCAACAACGACGCCACCATGTCAAGCTTGGCGGACGCATGTAAGATCCGGAGTGGAGTCTGTATGACCAGTGGCTCCTTGCCACGTCAGAGACAAGCGTGCGGCGCAGAAATGGAGAGGATTGCAACGTGTCCCTCACGGTCAACATCATCCCCCAGCGTCATCGACGTCCTTGGTATTCGACGAAGTCTTTTTTCGCCATCCAGACGTATCGTGAGCACCGCCTTCTCGAGTCAGCACATACATCTTCACGTGTGCTTCAACAACTGCTTCCGCTGCCTGTGCGCTTATATGCAACGTTTTCAGCTGAGAACGCTGCATGTTGCAAGGACCGAGTTCAATGCGTGCAATCATCAGACCGTGAACAAAAGACTTACAAGCGCAAACGCAGCACCACGGTAAACGAAACCGAAAATGTCCTTGAACTCGGAATGTGACCGGGGTATCCCTGCATTGGAAAGATGGTGGACAGCCAACCTTTTCAACATCTAAAAGTGCGTCGGGATACATCCAAGTCTGAAACACGCCAAATGGCAAACACATACGAGCTTGTTCGCGCCCTCGACCGCATTGCCATTCTCGCCGTCCGCCCGATCCGAAACGGTTGCTTTACCCTTGCCTTTTCCATTGACAGACTGAGGCTGAGGAAGCTCGACAGCACCAAATACGTCCATCCCCGCATCCCCTTGCTTCCGACGCGCCTTGGCAGGGAGCTCCGGCACCTTGAAAACAGCATCTGGCTGACTTTGCTGACTCGCGCTCTTGTCCTTTGCCTTGGAACTCCCGTTCACAGGAACTTTGGATCGAGGGAGGTGTAACATGACTTCCCTCGCACGACGCAGGACTTGGTCTTCCACCTTTTCTTTTTCCTTGGCCTTGTTCGTGACCGGTCGCGGTATGATTCGTTTGTTCGCACCGAGATCGCCGAGCGTCGTGCCGCCAAATAAATGGGCAGGTGGTTGGCGAGGCGTAGGATCGTCCGGACGCGGTGCGCGTGGGGCAGACGTGATACGTGCAACCCTCACGCTGAGCGGTGGCGGGTCTGCGGATGTGGACGTGGCGGCGGGCGAAAGTTGCAAGGGAGGGGGATGCAGTAACGTGCTAGTTTCCCCATACACAACAATGTCTGTGGTTTCGGGTCCATCTACGGAACGAGGGCATCAGATGAGTACGTTTCATGGTATGGAGAAACGTACCCGTGTCCCCTAGAGACACGCGGACACTGACTTCCGTTCTCTTTGGGCCAAACGTGTCATGCGGGGGAGCGATCAGAGGAGATAGACACAAGACGTTTTCAAAGTAGATCCTGGTCAACGTCGCAAACGGATGGATATCCCTACCACAAACCACAAACACGGTCAGTCATCCCATCACGCCAACCGCGAAAGCACGCCAACACACATGTAAACGTCCCCCGTATCATCCATCCACACGTCTTGCAGACGAACGGTGCCCTTGAACCGGAGCGACTGGCGTCCACGCATACTCTCCAACGCCAACGCCAGGGGATTGTACATCAACTCCCGCGCAAACGACTCGGAACGGGAAAGCGAACAAGACGGCGACGTCGGCGAGTCCTGCGGGGCAGACACAGGTCGGTTCGGAAGGCGTGCAGAAAAGGCGATTCCGTCGAGTTGGAGGTAGGAATCGGGTAGGGACAGTGCACCGCGGTAGAGCAGACGGTAGGGCGAGTCGGTGCCTTTTCCTGAGCTCGCGGGTGTGTGGGCGTCCGAGGTGGGGGTGAACGACCCGGCAAGGGGTTGTGCGACAGATGTTCTTTGGGGTGTCGCATCTGTAATCGTGATCGAAGGCAACATGGACGTTCCTTGCTCCCCGGTCGCGTTCGTTGGTGGATCGGTGTCGCGGGAACGACATGGGGTCATCAGGATTGGATTTGGCTCCAACGGAGAAGGAGCCAAAGAACTTCCGAGTGGTCGTTCAAGATGAAAATGTGCAGCGCTGCACTGCGAACGAACTGCAACAACACAAGTCATTCAAGTCTCATCGAATGAGTGGAGGAGGAGGAGGTGCGCGCGACCACGTGATGACATGCAATTTACACGCGATACGCGTTATTTATCTCTGTTTGGGTTCAAAGCCTCGTATCGTGAATCCATGGATGTCAAGGTCGCATTGGACACGGCTCCCGTCCATTGGGTGCTCGAACAGACGAAAACCTTTCTTGCCCAGCTTTTCCCAGACGAGAGGTTGTCCCCGAGGTCAAATGCGGCTCCTCAGGCCGAAACTCCAAGTATCAAGTCACTTTTGAGGGTCATGGAAGAGGTGCTGCAACGGGAAGATGGCGTCTGGAAGTACTTCCCAGATCTCTCCAAAACAGAGGATTGCCAGTGGGAGGAGGGGATTGCCGACTTCTTCAATGGCATAATACGTCACACTCCAGACTCGCATCTGTGCACGAGGTAAGCTAGGGTAATTTTAGTTCATGTTTGCGACTGACTTTACGCTAGACAGTGGACCGGAAAGGCAGCAAGCCAACCTTTGGATGGTTTGAACGGTGCTATCCGAAAACCAGACCTCATGCTTTGCGAAGAAGGGGTGATCAAGAAGCGTGTCGCAGGCAAGGAAAGGTTCGACGCAAGGACCGATATCTATGCTGTGGGCGAGTTGAAGAAGAGATATAGCGACGAAAACAAGAAGGATTCCTACATTGAACTCGCGGGAAAGGTCGCATTTCTACTGGAAGCGTAGGATGGGCGTTACGCAATGCCTGGCACTCAGCTTATCGGTACCAATATCATTCTTACTTCCTTCGACCGCGGTGGCTCCATCAACCTCTCCCCTTGATATCCATCGCTTCCCCGAAGAGTTCCTCCGGATCCTTCTCGGGATCATATTCGCTGACGGGACGATGTTCGGTTTCGACTCTACCATCTCCCCTGCTCAAAATGGCCAAAAGAAGATTCAGATCATCTTACAAGACAACGTATATACGGTCTTCGTTGACACTCTACTTTTCTTCTCTGGAATGTTACACGGTCGAGGTACGACCGTTTGGAGCGGCACAGTCACCATCAACGAAGAATTGCAGGACGTCGTCGTCAAGGATACCTGGGTAGACCCGCTGCGAATATTCACCGAGGGTCGAATCTTGAAAATACTGGAGGAGGCCAAAGTGAAGGGCGTACCGAGGCTAGTGCACGAGCAACAGGTTCAAACCGCATACCCCATCACACGACAAACCTTGAACAACTCCACACATATCTTGCGCTCTCTTCTCGGCGTCAGGAACGGTAACCTCCCGTATTATTTGCGAGTCTTGTCCCGCCTGGTCTCGAAACCGAGAGGGTACCCGATTTTTGAGTTCACTTCTCTCCCCGAGCTTCTTGTCGCTCTAATCGATTGTCTATGTGTTAAGTCCTAGCTAATTTGGTGTTCAACACGAGCTTACGCCTAGCAGCCCATCGAGACTCCCTTCAACTGGCGCACATACTCCATCGCGATATTAGCCTCTTCAACCTCCTTTTTGTCCTCGCTATACACAGCGAACTCGACGTGGACTTCGTGGACCGGGTACTCCAAGAACCTGCGCGTACCCACCTTCAAGACAAAATCCGTAGGCTCTCTCGTCGTGGTCTGTTGGCTGATTGGGGTTATGGTATCCCAACAAGCAATCTCCAATCATCTGGCCCCGCCCCCCGAGTTCGTGTTGCAGGTGAACAGGAACCACTCGCTCAGAAGGACTTGCGTGATACGCACAGCATTGTCATCCCTGTGGCTGACCAACCCTTACCCCAGGATGTGGGCACGTCTAACGACGCGAGCCCGCTTCAACGCACGGTGCGTCTCCCGTTACATTCTCGCACTTCATTTTGTGACGTGTCTCAGGGCACCTGGGCTTGGATGTCCGTCGAACTCAGCCACGTAGGACCCGGGAAGCCGGTGGTGCATGAAGCCTACCATGATTTGGAATCTTTCTTTTACATCTTGCTCGCAATATGTCTCCTGTACGACGCTCCCGGCCTTCTCAAACCTGCCAAAGAACTCGACAAATGCTTCGATCCTTATTTCGCCGTATCCCAGCCCAGCACACTCAAAACTGTCACGATTCAATCCGAATTCGGCTGGACGGCACTCATCGTCCCCTACATCTCGTCGTATTTCCGGCCCATTATCCCTCTTCTCGAGAAAATTCGCGAGGAGTTCATTCTACCCATCGGATTGGAGGGAGACAGCGTGCAAATGAACCAGAGTTTCACACACGACGACTTTATCGACTCTATTGTAACGACACTCTCCAGCCTCCCAGACAGCTGTTGGGTACCGAAGGAGGAAAAGAAAACTTCAAGTACCGTGGCACCGCAAAGCGACAGTACCTCCAGTTCCATTCCTCTACCATCTCTTTGCCGCCTGCCGCTGCGCCCATTAGTCAAGCAGCTGGGGCCTTCAGATTGTCTGCAGATTCCCTGCAGCGGGTCCCCCCAATTCGGATACCAGGAACCACCTCTTCGAACGGCATGAAATTTTGACTGGGATTCACCCCTAGGACTCGGAAAACTTTGTACAACTCAAGAGATTCTGGCGTAGGAGAGTGACAAAGAACTACGTATGAGAAAAATAAGAAACGGAGACGTATGTACTACATGCAGAAGGAGACCGAACGAGACAGTCATCACGATGCGAGAGCAAGCTAAAGAAAGAGAGAAACTGCAACTGCAAGAAACAAAGGACCACATGGACAGACATAGCTATCGCATTAGTATTACCCGCTCCCCCTCCCTCCCCAGCCAAAAAAAATCAACAAGTAGACGAAATAAACCTCTACGCAAGACTCTTGACACACCCCGACGTCAAGACACATCAGACCACGTTCATCGCATCAAATAACCAAAACGCACCAGCGTCGACACGTCTCTTACCAGCTCACATGTCTCATTCCCGATACACCCGTGATGGGTGGAACGTGCGGCTGCGCTGGAAGAGGATGCACAGGTAGATGTGGAGGTCGACCCGGATAAACTGCCAACCACGTTCCTGGTCCTTGTTGGCCTTGATGCACCGGCGCAAGATGATACTGCGTAAAAGGCACATACATCGGATGCGGATAAGGTGAGACTGCGAGCATCGGAGGGGGAAGCCCTAGAGGTGGCTGAGGATGCGCAGGGGGGTGGGATGGTGACGGAAGCGGATGGTGAGAAGGGTGCGTAGATGGCGATGTACCGCCGTTCGGAGTGCTTGGTAGGAGCTGAGGACCAGAGCTACGTACGTTCGGGGGCGTAGCTACAGTCACATTCATCTTGGACCCATCTCCACCTTTGGACGGCGTAGCGGTCACAGGCTCGCGCCCAGCAGTCGCGCCAATTTGACTCTGATGGGTTGTCGTGAAATTACAAGTCGAAGTCTGCGACACACTGAGAATCGGGAAGGGGGTTATACTGTGCTTAGCCGTCGTCGTGACGGTTCGCGAACTAGCAAGTGAGAAAAGGGTCTCCGAGCCCGGTACCACAACCTGCGTCGCTCCGCTACCCTTCCCTCCTGATCCAGAGGAACCAGAGTCAGGAGACTTTGAACCTGGAGCTTGACCGTGATTCTTTCCCAAGTCTGACCGCAGCCACGATGACGAGTCCGAGCTTGACTTGGACGGCGGGGATGACGATGGCTGACCTCCTGGAACGTGGTTTCCAGCGGCGTGATCCGACACAGACGACGCTTTGCCGAGCGTGCCATCCAGCTCTCCGCCTGCACTTGGACTAGACAGCCAGCCCATGCTATCCAATCCCACACCTCCCTTGCCCGCATCGATCGAAGACGACCTCAGTCGGTCGACAATCTCCCTCGTCCTCGATGCCTTCTTTCGCTTCACAGTCGCCGTCGCTAAGAAAGCAGGTAACAGGGTCGTCGGGTTTGGAGGCACCAAAGAAGAGCTGTTCGGAGGAACCGGAGAAGAAGGATACGAACCACCAAATACAGACGCAGACGTGGGCGTGGACGTGGGGGAAGAAAACGAGGCAGGTCTCGAACTCGACGAGCGAGTGGACCCCGCGCTGGTGACACGGCGTGGACCAGGAGACAACGACCTAGACTTGGCAGAGAGTGTAAATTGCAAACTGGCGTCTTGTGGCGACTCGGAACTTTCTCCTAACACCTGCCCTGTCTTCTCGTCAATCCATCCTGCTGTGGGTCTCGACTCCATTTTGCCTTCAGAGGGTGAAAGGGGAAGCGAGGACGAGGACGAGGAAGGCGAGATGGGCGCCACGGGCTCCCAAAACCCTTGCGGATCCTTCCGAAGCCCCGGGCTGGGACTCGTCGGTGGTGGCGAGCAGAGACTCAGTATAAATGCAGGGCCATCACCCGAGACAGAACAGGCAGAGGGTTCCAGACCTCCACTCTCGAGTTTCATCTTGGAATTATCTTCGTCACCAAGGCCAATCTGAGTCGTTGACTCCTTTGCGGATGACAGTGACGACGAACTAACTGGCGTCACCGTGCTCGCAGGCATCGTTTGCGCAGACACTCCCCGACTGGATAGAGAAGCTGACATTTGTGATAACGACCCCTGGCAGAAAGACCCGTTCAGTGAAGGGAACACCACCACAGCCTTTGAGGATCCGTGACCATCTCGATTGGAGCCCGGCGAGCCAGACGACACCGAGGGCGAAGTGGACATGGTGAATCGATCGAAGAGCTTAACGGGGGTGGTAGGATCCGACAAACCGATCGTCACAGCCGCATCCTCTACATCGATCTCGACGCCGTGCACCTCCACCCCATCGTCTCCGTGGACTTGGAGTGCTTCTACACAATGTGACGTCGTCGCTGTACCGATGGGTGTGTGCGGGGGAGGATCTGAATCCGTTGTCGTCGTCGTTGATTCGTAACCATGATCGGTTTCAGTCTCCTTATCACAGTCATGGCCCGATCCATACTCGTCCCGACCCAAACTTGACTTGGTAGGGTACCGAGGGGACTGGGAGGGGTGCATGGAAGTGGGAGTAACAGGGGTAGCAAAAATGTGTGGATGAGGCGGAAGTAGTTTTGGAAGATTCGGGTCACGATTCATGGAAGAAGGTGCACCTGAGGGCGCACAGCGCAATCAACAATCAGCATCATACAAGAAATACAACGAAAAATACGAAGGATACACTTGTCAAAAAAGACGATGGACGTCGTCAACGAGTAATCAACCCAAGAGGTGCCACGAATAGCGGAAAGGTACGACAGAGGCTACGAAGATACGGCCAACTCACCAATGGGCTGAGCACCATACCAATATCCATGTCCTTGTGCTGGCGCGATGCGATCACCAGGGAACCACGATGAGAAGTGTAGTGGTGGCCCATACGGTACAGACGGCAGAGGGGGAAAGCGGAGCGGGGGTAAGTGGGGGGTTGGAGGAGGCCCGCGGTGTGGGGATGGCCCATACCACCAGATTGATGGCGAATCCGTTTTAAGTGCTTGCTTTGAGCTCGAGGAAGGACCCGGAACAGTGGCCATCGAGCTCGAAGGAGGCGATTGCCTCTTCTCATCGGAGGGGGAGGTCGAGATGGTTGGACGAGATGGACTGGAGTCAATGTCAGGATCCCATCGAACCTCTTCGCGTCTTGAGAGAGTCGACAATGGGGCACGAGAGTCAACAACATCCCTGTGAGCTGGATCCGAAGGCGTAGTGACTTTCCCCGACCTGCCGTCCTCGACAACCTGTCGCAAAGCTAGCCCAGGCGGCCCAACAAGTTCTTCCGCCGTCCGTGCCCACCATGCCCTTCCTTCCTCCACCACCGCCTCATCAATCTCTAGTTGCAAATCCGACGACTTGCTTATCGTAGCACCATCACGTTCAAGGCCCAGTCGGCACACCTCTACCCCTTCACTCCAGCAACACTCGTCGTCTACACGCTCATCACAATTCCCTTCCACACGCCGAATGACGTCAAGTCCGAGGCCATGCCACCCAAAAAAGCCAGCTGCCGCCTCGTAGGGCTCCAACACAGATTCGGCGACATGCAGCGACGCACATGCATCCACATCATTTGTCCTCGTGCGGTCGCGTTCCTGACATGGCGCAAACAAGGAAAGGTCCGCACCGAGAAGGATGTCCCACCGAAAGAAGTCGACCGCCTTATTGGGTGGGAGTACTGCCCGGAAGAGACCTTTGCGGTGAGATAGAGGCGAGCGGAGCAACGAGGCATGGTAATGGGGTGGCTTGGGCCATTGTGGCTTTCGACGCTTCAAGGTATGCGATGTCGGATTTGCGGATCGAGGTCTCACATATACACATGGTCGCGAGAGGGGATAAGGAGGAATTGGCGGAAGACGGACGGCCGGTTTCCGAGGTGAGCTGGCAAGAGAAGTCAAGGACGTTGTTGATGTGAGACAAGCACGGGTCACGGGAGAGGATGGTGTGGTCGACGTGTCCGGAGGGCTGACAGTGGAGGTGGGAGAAAGAAAAACAAGGGGAGAACGCGGGGCAGGTGTGCTGAACCTCTCTCTTGTGCTCAAGTAAGCTATCCGCAAAAACCTCGAGTGCGACGCACCACGGGAGAGGAGAGCATCGTGATATTCGACTGGAGAGGGCGGATAGTCCCAACTGACAGTCGTATAGGTAGTCTCCCACCGACGTGTTCGTTGGACAGTGCCATCATTGATAGCAGACACGCATTCTTCATGGGTGGAGCTCGTCAGACGAGTGGCCTGCATTGACAGCTCACCGCCCCTTTACGGACGGAGGTGGGGGAGAACAACAAAGAGCTGAACGTCGACGTCGTTGGTGAAGGTATGAGAGTAAGCTGGTGAGCAATTGAAAGGAAACTAAAAAGAATTGAAGGAGTACTTTGGGGTGAATGTGCAGGCTGAGGTGGGCGTGCTAAGGAGTCATCCGCTGGACGTTGTTCAAGACTGTCGTGGCCAACTTGAGCAGTGGTGCAGTTTTTTGATTCACAGTCGACGCTTCGATCGGATTATCGTGAATCGACTCCCTTACACGTGCCCTCCCGTGCAATCCCGTCCGACTCGATTTTTCTACAGAATGCGTATGTAAAGAAAAAGCTATGTAAATGCTGTCCGAATCCAGGAACAAAATGTACGGATCATGTCCTGTAACTGCGTCAACGTCGTAATGCATGTGCTTAAATATCATAAAATTAACAAAGTCCTGCCTTCACAATGCCACATCGATGTGCGCGATCCCCCCCTGCATCACAGTCCTTCTCTCGACCTCCGGCATCGAACTGACCGTCCCTTCGCGAAGATGTGCACGTTTGGCCGGCGTGGGGCCAGCAGGACGAGGTGCAAGCAACACGTCTGGCTGCTCGGGCTGCTCCTCCACCGGAGAGTGCGGATTCTGCAGCGGTCCTATCTGGAGTGAAGTGAGACCTGCAAGTCCAGAAGGTGGATGGTGCCAATCTGTGCCAGCGTCTGAACGCGGTCCAGACCGCGAAGACTGCCCGATACTAGACGGTGCAAGGGACGGATAGCGTGACGCTCTGCCGCTAGAGCTCGATCCCCAACCCGCAGTCGACGAGATGGAGCCTGGCGGAGTGCCAGACGTTGTACTATTCTTTCCAAAGGTGGCAGAAGTGAGGAGGGGCAAGGTGCCGGGCTGATCGATCACCGAGGACATCGGGCGCGAGGTTGTCCCATGCGAAACCTGTCCATCAAGCGACGACTTCGCCGCGGTCGATACACGGGGAGAGACAGATTGACTCTCGAGTTCCCTCGGGGTATCCGGGACCTCGGCAACCGGGGGAAGCTCGGTTGGAGGTGCAGGCGTACGAGATCGTCTTCGAGAAGACTTTCGGCGAGAGACAGACAAGGAACCGTTTTGGCGAGAAAAAGGCTCCGAGAAGAATGCAGAGTGGTCAATGGGCGCAGAGAGTTGGGAATAAATTGATTCAGTACTTCCCACCTCTTCCCAGTCGTCCTCCTCGTCGGGCATTATTTCTTCCTCGTCTCTCTTAGCTGTTTCTGCATCTCGAAGGGCAGTGCGTTCTGCCTCGGCAAGCAATCGCTCCTCATCAGCACGAAAACCTGACGAGTCCAGTGTTGTAGAACGACTTTGCGACAAATCTAGCGACGGACTCTGCGCAAGGGAAACACCCTCCGAGGCTCGTGCGCGCGATTGGAGCATTCGATGGAGAAACAGGTTTGATTGTTGTTTTGGGGGTGTGGGTGGACCGGGGGCATCGCCAGCAAATGTCTGCCGAGCATGTGGGGTGTCGCCTAAGCCTGACCGCAGAGATCTAGACGACGTCTGTTCTGGCTTGCGAACAGGTGGGATATTCAGGATGGCTGGTATAGCTGGATGAGAAACAGTTCCGGAAGCAATGACTTGACTGATCTCGCCGAGATCGTAAGAGCTATATTGGCTGTCTCTGATACCAGGGGAGATGGTATCTGAGCGAGGAGGAGTACCGGGAGACAGAATTCGTGAAGTGGACGGGAGTGGTGGCCACGAAATTGGAGATATGAGGGGTTCGGTTGAGATAGAAGGTCTCTGTGAATGACGAGTAAAGTGTTTTGTTCTCCGGGAGCTGGCGCTCGGAAGGTGTTGCAGATCTGGAGCAGGGTTGGCAACTCTGGTGAACTTGTGCCGGCTGTAACGGTTGAGGAGGTATAAGACGAGCACTATGAACAGAACACCCCCGAGAAGGGTTCCAATAACGATGCCCGCAACGGTTCCTGCAGAGAGGGTTGTACCACCTGAACTCGTCGGTGTCACGGTGACGGCAGCCACTGGCAGAGTGACGGTAACGACGACCGGCATCGTCGCAAGTGAAGGTACAACAGCAAAGCTACGACAGCGAAGAGAAGAGAAAATAAATGAAGTGCGGGGCCATCGCTTAAGTATGGATGTGGAGTCGGAGGTAAGGTCAGGCTGTGTGGAGAGCTGTGCTAAAGCGGGCTGCGCCTGTTTCAAAGATTTCGCACAGCGGACACCACTGCCCATCTAAAACGAGTGTTTTCTCAACCCGAGAGCGCTCGGATTTATGGAAACTGTTTCTCTGGATGCCTCTTCAACCACCGTTCAATGACGGGCTTTGCCGGACAGGCCGTGGACTCGGCGTTGGCGCCTTCAATATTGTACATCTCGAGGCAACACATGTAAAGTTTTCGCACGTATTCGTCGCACTTTTCAGGATTGTAGGTGTTGCGAGAAAGACACGTCTGGAGGGTACACGCTGCCATGCTGTGTCCTGATCACCTTCTGAGGTGCTGTGGACGTACACATACCTTTGTCCTGACACCGCTGCGATCGAGACTGTAATAATAATGTGAGCGTATCACCGACGAGCATTCAATCACTTTACCATGGTCACTCAACAACACTACTCGGCGTTCTCCGCAAAGACATGCTGACATCATTCTACATCTCATCTCCCCGCGTTACTTAAATATTGCTCCTTCTGTTTCATAAAGAAAACCCAGTTGATATTCCATCGTGGGTACATACGCATGTACTCATCGTGTACTACTAATACAACGCACAAAACGTTTGTCTCGGATGCGGGACAATTAACTGCTAGAGGGAAATAGCATCCAACGGGAATGCTGCGATGAATATGCTCAGGCGACTGTGAGTTGGATGTGGCGAGATACTCACCAATTGGACTCAGGGAATTGGGGCAAGGAGTGCTGTAACAGCACATGCTGCCATGCAAGTACCCAGCCCAGCGTTACACGCCATGATGGCAGGAGGCACCCCGACTATGGTTACTCCAAAGGTGAAGCCAGCTGCTCCGTAGCATGCAACCGCAAGCGTGTTGCAGCCTGGCGAGGTTTTGTGAGTAGAAAGTCCAATGACCCGGGTCGGTAGGAGAATACTCACCAGTCTGACAGAGGCCGTATGCGAGCAGGCCCGCGGAAGCGACGGGGACTGTAGAGGCAGCGAGAGCGAGAGCAGCAAGAGACTTGAGGTTCATGGTGGTCTCAGGATAAGAGATTGCAGGAGAGCGAGTGTTCGCCACCTCGGTTTATATATGCGGTTACCAACACTTTCTTTGGACGGCGCTGATCATACACAGCAAGTGGAGCGCAAGCGTGGAACTTGCCGTATGTTTGTGGGTCCACGTTCGCCGTCCATTCTATTGTGACCCCAACTTTGGTCCAGGAACGCAGATATTACCCACATACGCGAGGGATATGCCATCACATTGGCAGTGTTTGGAGTGCTACTACTTGCCTCCTTTTTGTACAGCAAGGCAAACAGTGGGTCCTACACGAATTACTAACAAACTGGGGTATTCAGTCTCGGGAACGTGTCCGCATCAGCTCCTCGACATCCCCTAACCGGGTCAATAATTACCGCCAACAACGGACCGTAGATCAGCCAATGCTCACATGTATTGATTCAATCGACCCGCGAGTCTATATGGTTCGGTCGAAGACCGCCATCGTGATGCGAAATGCGGACCTTGGACGCCACGTTGACTACACGTTCAACGGGCTTGGCTGGGCGCTGAGCTTATCATGCACAGCGCGGTTACCAGGATTTGAGATTGGTCTAGATGTTGGACAAAACGGTATCTGGAGCACTCCAGAGTGCTCTTGGCCCCGCTCTAGAGCAATCTAGAGCGGCCTGGATTCCGTTTTGTCCAACGTTTAAGCCAGTCTTCAATCTTGCTAACAGAGTTTTGTCACGAACACGACTGCAATGTGTTGCAGACCTAGATTCGTGCGCGTGGAGGGTACCTTGTTCCCCTGTAGTAATGATCCAGTGGCATCGATTGGTTCCTTAGATCCATTCAGTGAATCTCTAGTTGTACTGCTGGGGAATATTCTTTGTTGAGGCTGAAAGGATGATTGTCATTCCAAGTAACCAGAGAACAATAATATGTACGTATTATGATCCAGGGGCACGCGGTCGCCTGCTGGTTTACACGTTTTGGCGCTCATCATGTCCATCGTTCTTTTTTCCGATCGCGACCTCTGAGCACAGCCGAGGTTGATTAAGATTGTGCCCTCGCTATCGACTGGCATATTACATTCCATCGCGGTCCTCCAAACAAACACAAGAGTTCAAAAACCAATCCCAAAACGTCGTGTCTTCTTCGCTTTCTCTCCGACTACCATCATGCCCAAACGTATACCCACCCCACCACCTGGCGACGATGAGCCACGGTATCTGACCGTCGTCTACCCCTACGCTATCAGTGGAACTTGCAACATGGAATTACCAAAGGATAGACAAGACTTTGCGCGTTGGGTCGCATGCTGCATCGACAAGGACGCTTTTTTCGCCATTTTTCACAAGCCAAGCGTGAGTCTATCTGTATTCAACCTGGCGACTCGATGCCAATGTCGTGTCGCTGATGACATGGTGTCGCCGTTTACTAGGCACGAGGCATGGTCATCATCGAAGTCAACAGAGAATATGCGCACTTTGACCGCATTCTCGGTGAACATCGCTGGTCCGAATTTCTCCAAAACCCGACCAAGGAAGAGATGACGCGAATCACACAAGTCTTTTACTGCTCGTATAGCACTGGGAGGATCGTGCAGAAAAACGGTGGGTTTGGCGTATCCTGAGATAGCTATGTTGCGGTCGGTGGCGGTACACGCAAGGGTACACGGTCTTGCTTCCGTCGCTTCACCAGCTTTTTACCTCATGGCCCTGCTGCGCCGTACTGCATCAGCAATATCTGAGCCTGACGCTCATGCTGTCTTTTAGGCTGGAAGCGCATCGACGTGGACGAGGCTTGGTTCAAAGCTTGGTCGCCGAGAAACAGGTGAGTATATGCCAAGCATAGTGATCGAGTCTGATCTATCACGTGTTCGTCCAGGCATATCAAGTTCCCCTATCCCGCAACTCACTTCTGCGACGTGCCCGTCGAGGACCGGACGAACCACTCCATGTGTAGGCCTCTTCCAGGCGCCGTGAAAACGCCCCCGCCAGTGGTCATCGCCGCTCCGCAGCCTGGTCGGTAGACAGTCGTCTTTATAATCATGACTACCTGACATTTCGCTCTTTCTTTCAGTCGTTGGATCTGCCGCGTGGATTCAGAAAAAGGAAGGAGGACCGTCTCTCGCTCCTATCACAACGCAAACTAAACCAAATGCACCCGGAGCCTGGGGCAAAGGTGCACCAAAGGCACAGGCGACCTCAGCTAAGCCGAACCCTACAGCGAACGGAAGTGTGAAGAAGACAGTTGGCATCCCCCAAGGACCCCACACTGGCGCGAGGCTGCCAGCTGTCGGGGGTGGATCGATCGCGGTGAAATCAAGCAACGTTTGTAAGTTGAGATCAGTCTTTGCATGGTCGGCATCTAATGAGAGTATGGTTTCCTAGGGCAGAACACG
>JBBPQU010000484.1:0-19825 GCA_038092655.1 Boletus sensibilis | reverse complement strand
ATGTATTCATCGACGCGCGTCCCGTCTCCGCGGAGACGCTCCCCATCCGTGATCGAACACGGTAATCTACATTCAAATGAAAGTTCCATCAATTCCAAGAGAAGTCGACACAAAAGAAAAAACAAATGTGAGCGGAAATGAACGATGGTCTAGACCCCATTATCGACAAGGCGTCGACAACGAGGATAACAAGACGTCACGAAAAAAAAGACCACCATTCAGTTTGACCCACTGACCTGCATAAATCTATTCCACCCGATTTGCAAAAAGGACATGACACAGCCCAGGACCCAGGATCAAGACCGGCATCATTCAATAGGCATTCCCCGGTGAACCGAACGAGAGGGGGGAGGGAACGTGTATCAAAACGAAGCCCCAAAACCCATGGCGTGCATGCACGAATGAACAAAGGAATGAATTTAACGCACATATGAATAGAATAGACCGCTCGTAAACGCCTGCATACACACGCATACATGCGCATACAAGACACGTACCTTGATCCAATCCGCACCCGCGCCGATCTGTCGACGGACGGCCTTGATACACTCGTCGCGTCCGTCTGCCACTTCGGCGCCTGTTATCCCGTCGATGCCTTCTCTATTGACATGGATAGCGCCCTTGGGCCCTGTACAATTAAATCGATCAGCATCTCTCCCGTTATCATTGCCCTATCCACATCTATATCCATATCAACACCCGGATTTCGACTCAGCCCATCAGCGGACTTTGCGATGATAAGGGGGAAATAGAGGGAAAGAAGGGGCGTACGATACACGAGTGGGGAAGAGGAAAAAAAGGGGGGAAGCGAGAAGATCAAAAAAAAGAAGGAGAAGGAGAAGCAACTGCGGCGGATATGAATGGGGACAATGCATATGGAACAGAAACGGGACGAGTTTTGATGGGGCCGAGATGGGGCGTACCGTAGCTGCCTGTAGGTACGATCGCCCGGGAAGCACAAAAATACCTCGGGCCGGGGATGAGGGCGTTGGTGCGAGCGCTTGTGCTTGAGAGACATTTGCGAAGGGCAACATCGGCGTCTGCTGCGCCTTCTGTTCCGAGGTCGCTGCATATGCCTACGTGTGAGCGGTCGAGGGACGAAAGGGGAAGAGGAAGAAAAGGGGTGAACCCAAGTCAGAAAAAGGAGACGGAAGGAGAAGTCTACAGGGTCGAAACATCGATACGATCATGATAAGCGAGCCCAAAAGGGGTGGCGAAGACAGTTGTACGTGATGTGTGGGGCAAAACGCAAACCTGCGACAACGTACCGCACGGTGGTGAACCCCGCCAAGAGCGTCCGCTTTGCATGCACGGTCGCTCGGATCGTGCGTTCGGTGAGAGATTCTTTGGTCAGTTGGTCCTCCCAGGGCGTCTCCGAGTACGGGTGGAGGAAAACTGTCCATCAGCATACGGTCAGCACACGGGTGATTCAGGCAGCACAGCACAGGGATGGGGAGAGTACGAAAAAAACGCGGCTCACAATGGACATGCGCATCGACGAAGCCAGGCAAGACGGTCAACCCGCTCAAATCGATCACCTCCTCACCCGCGTCTGATTCATCCACTCCCAGTCCTTGACTTTGCGCACCCCCACGACACTGGCAGGGACGGACGTAGGGCGACACATCGAGCACGCGTCCCGTCGCCCTGCTCACCCTGATCGCCTGATTTTCCAACAACGTCAACGTATACGGATCAAACAGTTTCCCAGCGACGATCTTGACGACCGACGACGCGCCCAAATCCGACGAGTCTGGATGGACGGTCGGACACGGCGTCCCTGTTCCTTGTCCCCGTGCCGAGCCTTTGGGATCGGGTACGATCATGATATCGCGGAGCTGCGTCATCATATCACGGCGTCTCGGACGACCAAAAACCACCCGATCGATGCACTTGCTCGAGTCACTGATACGAGGTCAAAAAGGCTCACAACCCTGTGTCCTGTGCACTGTGCGACATCTCGATTGATCCCCGCTGTCATTCCCACCAAAAAAAAAGCAAGTATTAAAAAAAGGATAAAAAAAGCCCACACGACAACACGAACCCCACGCTGAAAGAGATCTTGAGAGCGGATTCCGCTGTCGACCGTGATAAACTTTTTGTGTCACATGGCACGGGGGCGGTGAGCGGCGAACTCCAAGTGAACGCCTGTCAACCGTCCAACGTGGCTATACTCTGAACGAGAGCCATCATCACAGCCACAATTTGGATACGATGTGATGAAATGCCAAGTATGTATATCCCTGTGCGTAAAAACGGGCGTGCATGCATGAAAACCGCAACGTAAGTTGAACCTAAGGTAAGAAAGCGTATTATGTATGTATGCAGAGGGTGATGAGGTATGTGAAAAAAAATTGCGAATGCAATGTACAAGACGAGATATTGACAAAAGAAATGGAACACGAAACCGAATCCCTCAGTAACTACAGAATTAGGGCAGGGATAGTATACATCATCCAAGAAGAAGGTGATAGAATGGGAGCGGGGCGATGGGGAGCGTTGTTGTGAAACGAGAAGCATGTCGATGAATATGCGGGAAAAAAAGACACGATGACGCGATGATGAAGCGATGAAGCGAGTTGCAACACGAAAAAAGAGCATGAAAATGGAAGGCGAAGATGCAGTGGACGGAGATCTACGGTAGATGTGTACGTGCTACTGCGCGTGATGAGTGATGCGGTGATCACCACGAGTCGGGTATGTATTATGTATGTACGGTACAGATCAAACACAAGATGCAAAAAGCGGCGTCGTCCATAGAGCAAAAATGTAAACCCAATCCAGAAAAGGGTATGATGTTGTGTGGTAGTAGGGGGGATTGTGAGGTTAGCCACGTCATTCACGCTTGGACATGGCAAACGCAGATTCAAACGTCACTGGCTCGCCAGGATGCGTTGTCGTCCGCCAATTTCCGACAAAGTTTTGGCCCCCCACGACGTAGCCAGTGAAGATCCAAACACCAAGTGCTGCGCTTGCGGGATGAGTCTGAGACGAACCGAGGTCAGATATGAATGTGCTTGGGAACGCGTCCCTCTTTTCCCGTTCTGCTCCGCTTCGCTTCGAAACGGGGACAGGAAACAGAACCAGAACTCACAGGAACACGGATAAGCGCAATGAGTCCATCCCATTCGCGAATGCGACCATAAAATTTGTAGTGATGCCAAGCCTGACCATGCTGAAGGTCCGTCTGGAAGTGATGATGGAATTATGGCGAATGAGAACGAGCACGTAAAAAATGGAGATATAGAGAAATGAAGTGCGGGAGAAGAACGCACCTCGCCAACGAGGACGATATCGAGGATGCCATCGCATTTCCGTGTGATCACGAGCTCGTTCTGATCGCTCGGTGCCATGTCCACATCCGCATCGCTCGGATCGTCGTCCATCACATCATCTTCGTCGTCCTCGACGTCTTCCATACCCTCGTCCGCCAAGACATCGTCGAGTACTCCGAGATACCGCACGTCATCCTCGCGAAAGATCATCTCCGATGTTCCACGGTATTCGCACCCACGACACTTGCTCTCATCGTGTAAGTCAGGTCCCCCAACGACGTATTCATTATAAAACGAGGTCCTCTCCTGACACGTGATAGCAAGGCCGTGCTAAATAAGATGTCATGATGTGTTCAGTCAAACGTCATACAGCTGGGATACGTACCGTAACTTCCTGTAATCGGGCCGAGCCGTGGAACCATGCGTTTTGGATGCCGCCTCGGGCGGCAGGCAGGTTCTGTTCGACATCCATGCAATGGTATTCGCGAAGACGCATGAAGACGGCTGTGGCGGCGAGGCCAATGGACTGCTCGCTGAACGTTTGGGGCATCTGGGGTGTTTGCATGATATTTCCGTAGAGGCCATCGTCAGGGTGCTAGAAAATACATGATCGTGAAATTACACAATAAGCTAGAGGGCGTCGATGTTACATACCAGCATCCGGCCTTGCCAAAGACCGCTGAGGAGACCCGGGGTGTAGTGCATGCGTTTGAGAGAGACGGGAGTAAAGACGGAATTGCAGCCGGCGAGGCGGTTCCAGTCGTCGTCCCATCGCGCACTCGGAGCGAGCTTGGAGAGGGCGTCTGATCCGAGGCTGTCGTAGTCCTTGATCTCGTTCCACCATTCCCAAGTGGATCTGGGCACGAACTTGGCGACCTTGTGCTCGTTGAGTTCCTTAACGTCCTCTTGTGTTGGGCCGATCATGTTGAGGCCGAGGTGGTGTGCGTGGGCGCGCGTTATCGGGAGGTGGGGAGGGATGGCGACGGGAAAGACTTCGCGATGGGAGAAGTAGATGAGCTTTGCTGCCACGGATGCAAGGGGAACTGCGAGTTGGATGTTGTTGATCTGGTAGAACGGCATGGTGCGGGAAAAGCCATTGCGATATTGTGGGTAGGGGCCATGGACGGTGAGGAATGAGTGAGGGGGTTGAGGAAGGTTGCGTGGGAGGGGAAGGGTGTAGTGGACGTGTGGAGCGAGGTAGGCCGCGTACTGGAAAGGGATGAGGTAAGGGGAAGAAGAGGATATGTCTGAGACTTACGCGGACGGGCATGAGGACGTATGGCAAGATGAGTCTGGTCATCTGCGCACGTTGTGCGGGTGTCTCGGCTCTGAGACGCTCTAGGGAGGATGATTAGATGGAGTGAGGACAAGGCGAAGGTAAACGCACCTTCTGTGGTGGTGAGCCACAGCAACCAGACGGCGAGGGAGTTGAGCTCGTTCTCGGCCGGCCAACCGTCGATACTGTTTTCGTAGAGGCGTTCGCGGACGAAGCTGTCGATGAAGTCGGGGAGACCGGCTGCGTCGAGCTGGCAGCGGTTCTTGCCGTCGTTCTCCATCATCATCGAAAAGCAGGTCCAGAAAGTCTGCACGATGTTGTCCGCGTGGATGTTGCCACGGCGGATGCACTTGAGGGCATCGTAGTTGGCGCGGAGCTGTATACAAAGGCCGGGTGCGTTGATATCGCCAAGACGACGAGTGGGTGCGGATCCATCGAAGCAGATGCGGAACATGCGGGCGTAGATATGATTGTTCGACTTGAAGCCCAGGGATGCGTAGAAGTACTTTGAGGTCAGGAGGAGAGGGAGGAACGCGGATGGGGGTGATGTGGGGTCATCGTGAAGGTCGAGTACGATCTTCTCGAGGAGTTCGAGTGGGAGACGGTGGATGGGGGAGGACATGAGTGGGGGGGAGGAGGAAGAGGAGGAAGGGAGGGGCAGGCAACTTTGATATAGTTGTCGGTTTGGTAATAAATCTACGTATGATCACCGCCGAGCAAAGGGTTAGGTAAATCTTGCGGTAGGCCAGCCTCGTCCCCTCAACATCCACCAGCTTCTTCCGCCTGAACTTTACCCAGACGTAACGGTCTCTGCCTTGTCGGGCAGTTTCGCGACAAGTTCCCGGTGCACCGTTCATAAACGCCGTTTTAAATCATACTCCGCCCCTTTCTTCACATCGCGTATGTACCTTGTGGAATAATCCTCGCGTCATAAATTCACCGGCCCCGCCGGTTTCTCCTTTCGGCTCCATCCCGAGCACGAGATCCCGCCCGATCTCATGAGGTAAGCACACCACGGAGACGGAACCTCCTTAGTCTTATCGCCGGTGCGCTCAACGGCCCGCCGCGTCTGATGATTGGCGTTGCTTTTTTCGTGTGGGATCTTTCCGCGCCGTCAACTCGGCTCACCCCCCCTCCCAACTAAACTCTGCTCCCCCGCCACAGAACTCGTTCCAAATCGGCTCCCTCTTCGCTTGCGCAGTCAATTGTCCCTCCCGATAGGTCCTATCCTAATAATGACCCTTCTTCCCATTCAATCATAACCTTCACTTAGTCCATATACGAGAGGTTGGCCCTCTTGTCCATATCTATCCTCTTCATCGCACGGCCATGGCCTCTTCTTGATCAAATCCTCATGCATTGCCTTTACATCTGACGGTACTCATACCCCATTTTCCATGCTCTCTCTACACTCATATGTCGTACCACCGGATCATTTCAGCAGTTTATGGTACTTTCACTTAACGTTTCTCCCCACTCCATCGGACAATCCCCGCCCTCCGCAGTTATCCAGATCAGTCTCGTTGCTTGTGTGTACACTGCTGCGCGTATTGAGCGTTCAGTCATCCGTACCTTCTTCCTCTTCTCTCCGCCCCGCCCCAATCGTACGTGATGCTGAATGCCTTGCAACCGTTGGCCCGCCTCCTTTCTCATCGGACCCTCTCATGTCATGCCCTGTTTCACTGTCCGCGTACGGCTTGAAAGTGGTCCTTCTCCACCGTCCCGTGGGAGCCTTTACTACGTCCTATCAGCATCGATTTCAACACGGATTACTCGAACCGGCTACCCTGCTCTCAGAACATCAGGGGCCTGGTAGCGGTCGAGACCGTTTGTGCGTTCTCTCGCACTTCGCGAACGTGTGTGTCGGTCACGGTTTGCAGGCGCAGAGCGCTTCTGCGTGTCAATATCTGCCTTGTGGAATGGACCAGTCACAAGTCCAATGTTTCATTTGTTAGCTAGAACTCGTCGCGATTGAATCTTCTCTCGCGTATAACCTCACCCTTGATCACATAGGTAGCGACATGCCTTCATTTCCGCGACTACCCTTACCTCCCTTCTCTACCAATACGCGTATTGACGTACTCAAGCCCATGATCGTTGGCGTCCCGCTGGGTGGGAAACCCGGCATATCAATACAATCCCACTAGACGCCTGGACTCCGACCGTTTTCTACGCCACCCCCTTGTGTGAGTATGACACGCAGAGAGGTACAGACAGCTGATCGCCGTCCGGTATCCCAGATTGCCAAGTTGCGGCCCAGCTCAAATTGTATTTCGTCCAGGTTCCCGCGGTTTTCGGACCCGGTCTCTGCAGTCGTGCCGAGTGGGGAACTGTGGTTCGGCAGGGACATGTCGAGGGCATCTGAAGCGGTGGATTCTGTGTCCTGCAACCTATCTTTCGAGAGCTCACAACCCTGCATCTGCGTTTTGTCCTATCGCCAAGACTTTCCATGGCGGCCATTCAGTGGCAGCTTCATGTTCATCTCGCTGTAGATGGACCCTAGGTATATCTCTTTCGCGTTCTATGAGACTTTGCAAAATTTCCGGTTCATACGCTGTCATACTCAAGTAAACGGCGTTGATGGAATGGACGCCATCACCACTCCAGGCGACATTGCACGAAAAATTTATTTGTCTTCTCCCTTTTGAGGACAGCGTGCATCCAACTCGTTGCGTGCCTGTCTCATTGAGCTCGGCTCTTCCGAGTGTGGCTCGGTTTGCAAAGCAGCACAGATGAAATGCACAGCTCGACGCTCGGTGGGCGTTCACGCGCAAGTTTGTGGCTCATTCGATCTCTACCGCGGATCCTAGGCTCCAATCGTGACATTGTGACATGTCGAGGATGGCATTCAGCATCGCCCTGACCCTCTTCTCTGAGGCACAGCAAATGGATCGAAGTCGCAAGGGATCGCACGAGGGGGGATGGATACGCGTGCGTCGTCTGTGATAAGATGGTGGGTATATCTGATAGTCGAACTGGCGGCAACCCATCGAACACAAGGGCCTGTCATACGCGGACAGGGCGGATTGGAGGGTGCAAAGAAGCCTTCCAAATTAGGTCAAATCTTCCCCTAAAAAGGAATGTGACTGTCTGCGCTGGGGGATCGTCACATCGGACGGGCCGTCAGCGCACTCGAAAATCCATATAAAAGACCTGTCGGTCGTGATTTCCCTCTTTCTTTACCCCACGTACCATCCTCTCTTTTCTCCCTCCCAACGATCATGCAGTCCACCCCGACCGCGCAGTCTTTCCTTCCTTTTGCCGATGATTACAGTCCTCCGCGATCGAGGACGACGGCTGCCTCGATTTGGGCCCCGCAGCCCCAGCAGTTGAATTCCACTTGGCCTAACGCCATTGATACGTTTTCGCGTGATGCAGAAAAAGCGGCCTTTCGTCCGCAGAGAGGGTTCCGAGGCTTCAATCCGATCTTTGGCAGCGAAGACGTCTTCGGTCCAGTCGGACTCGTCGGCCCACCTCGCAAAAGGGACATTGGTGCCATCGGAGACGGGAGGAAAAGACAGAGTCCCGAGTTTGACGACGATGCACGTTTGATTTCGTGGTATTTTCGGCGCATATACTCACCTCGGTGGTCGTATAGCACGTCGAGCAGCTCTTGCGCGCACTCAATCTCAACTCTCCGGCGCCGTGCGCCCAGCAGCCTGCTCGGGCCTTGAATGGCGAGCCCGCCAACTTGTCAGGCTCGCCCGATGTGTCCCCCAGTTCGACGACATCTGCACTTTTAACGCCAACAGATTTGTCACCTGCAAAGACCTCGTTTGACTTGAAGGTCACTCCCCCGTACGATTTACCGTCCGTACCTTCCAATGTATCCCCGTCCTCTCTTTTGTTCGATCCTGGCTCTCCCTTGAAGGCGCGCGACTTTTTATCTGCTGTTAATATCCCACAGTCGCGTCTTCTGGAGCCTCCGGGTGGCTTTCCATTCTTTGATCAATACCTGGAGAATACCTCTCCCGCGCTCGGCACTCAGCCTCTGTACGACAGCGCTTTCCCCCACCTTGTGCGTCGACCAGATCTGCCCAGTGTCTCGTCTGCCACATGGCGCCACCAGCAACAGCTGCCAGAGTGGCGGAGGGCGGAGGAAAAGCCTATGAGTGATTTTTCGATTGGTCTAGCGGGCGAGGACTCCCTGAGGACGTCTCCCTCTCAAAACGCGTTTGCACGTCAAGGGTCAGCGGGAGCGCATTCCCACGAGGCACGACATCTTTCATTAATTCGAAATATATGTCAACTAATAATGGACATATGTGTTCTTTCATTCACGCAGCCCATCAACTTTTTGTCGCTCCTTCATCCCTCCTCGTCTCCGCCTTATCATGTTTTCGTAGCACGTATTATCAAGTCCTCGGATCAGCAGGCCTCTATTTTTTTGCAGCAGAAGCTCAAAGTCGCGGACTTGGAAGAGCGGCATAAGATCATAGATGCCATATGTGCGCGCGGCTTCGAGATGATGTCTCATCGGTACGCTTCATTATCATCACTTATTACGATATATGGGCAGTTCTGACTTGATGGTATTTACATAGATTTGGCAACTGGGCTGTTCAGAGGTGTCTAGAGGCTGCTGCGACTGCCGAAGAGCGGCGTAAGATCGTGGGTTGTATGAGGTTTGTTCGACCCCCGTTTTTCGTCGCTTCTCACGTACTGATGGAAAAAATAAACTCGCACAGAGGCCGAGTGGTCGAACTCGCGACCAATTGTTACGGATGTCACGTCCTTCAGAAGGCCCTCGATTGTGAAGAAGATATTAGGTTGCTGATCGTGTCGGAGCTTCTTCTCGGCGATCCCGCATTGACGTTGGTAAACAAGCATGCGTCTCACGTTTGGAGCAAGGTGTGTCCCCGTCGTTAGCGCCCGACTCCAAGTTGTGACGAGTGACACCTACGCAGATCATGGAATTGAGTTGGACCCCCCCTGCGCCACCGATCTTCGCTTAGTGAGTTGTCAATTCCCGCTTCGAAGCTTGCGGATGAGCTCAGAGTTTCGCCTCCAAGTGTCAACAAATCACTCAAGGGCAAGTGGGCCTCGCTTGCATGTCACGAGACTGGGTCCCTCGTTGTTCAGGTGACGTTCATCATTGACACAGTCGCTTAGCTGGTATTCAGTTATCCGCAGCATGCGTTTGAGAACCTCGAGGAATCTGCCAAAGATGGCATTATCGATGAACTGTTGAATCAGGGATCCGTTGTCTTCGGCGAAATCGCTAAAAACCAATGGGGATCATACTGCATCCAACACAGTACGCTTCAACGGCTAACGACATACTGAGCGCTGACGGATGCACATTAGTCTTGGAACATGGATCATCCAAACACCGTCAGATGTGTCTTGATCACTTGCTCGCTGACTTGCTCGACTATGCAACCAATGAGCAGGGATTCAAGTCGGTCACCAAGGCGTTCAAGGAAACAGGTCCGGAGACGCTCGCAAGGATCGTGAAGAGGATGTGTGAGCCGGCGAAAGGGTCAGGACACCCGACGCTCTTGAACGCCACGCTGATATCACCTTCCAGTGGCCGTCGTGCCATGGTTGTCGACCTTGCCTTGTCCGTTACAGGTAGCCAACTCATCGCGAACGTGCTGCCCCAGGTAAGATGTTTTGCGTCTCTGAGACCGCGAACAGTCATTCCATGTGCTCCAGGCCGACAAGGATCAACGCACGATGCTCTACGAGTGTATTAGGGGCCATATCGTGACACTCCGTGGATGCAAGACAGGATCAAAGGTTATTTGGCTTTTGTATGTCTCTTTTTTGAGTGTTTGTACCGCGGTCTGACTGTTCACGCAGCGACAGGATGGTTCGTTCCAATCACTTCCTTTGCCCTTGAAGTTGTGACTGACGACCCTACAAGCGCGCCTATTATGGGTACTAAGCTACTCATGGCCATCGATTCCGGCATCAACCATCTTGGTTCATGGCATTTTTTGCAACTTCATCTGTCGTCCGAACCCCCTGGATTCCGCCCCCCCAATATTGGAAACCATACAATAATTTACGCACTACGCTGGGCTGAATCATCTTCCGCATCGATCTTGCAAGCTTCGCCGCAATAACACCCACCATATTCGATCAAGCATTTTCACAACCGTATTCTTTACGACGATCAAAATACGCAAATATCCTACTTCGATTCTACGCTGTACTACGTCTCCGCCGCACCGACCTTGTATTCCGCATTGCACGACAGAACAATCTTCGCATCGAACTCTCAACCATCATTTGTTATTTGATCCATGCTTATTTGCACCGATCCAAAACGTGCGCGTTTCTTCTACCATTTATCATGCGCCATCAGCTCTACGTTCCTTGTTTCGCATCGCCCTCCTTCACGCTGGGCTCAAAAGGCTGAAGTGCGCTTCATGTTTACCCGATTTTCGAGTTTCGCTAGAATTTCCAGCTATCCTGTCGACCCGTCATTTGCATTACGTCAAGTCCAGCTACCACTCTGCATGTCCATCATACATTTATTTTACCACCCACTGTCATTTGTGTACGTTGCAATTTATTGCCACTGTGTTACATGCCTTGAGAATTGTCGTGCTCGCTTATCCGGGTGTACATACAGGGGTATAGATGTCATAGAATACAAGATGGTGACAAGGAGAATGCGTGAACATGGATACAACCTCTGCAAGTTCTTCTGCAATAACTTTATGCCGCTACCTTGGTGGGTAACACTTGCTTTCTCAACGCCTCGCATTTCACCTCTTGCGCCTCGGCGTGTCCAATCGTTTTCGTCAACTTTTCCTCGCGTTCCTGCATGCGCTGTTCCATCCCGAGCACCAGCAGACGGATTTGTTCCATTTGAGACAGCGTGGCCTCGATGGAAGCCTGCGACGCTGCAGGAGGCGAATCGGAAGCTCCAGATGGCGGCGGAGGTGTCGCCGTAGCCCGATTCAAGAGCGACGACCCCATCGCCCGCGCGACAAACGTCGCCGGCGGGGGCCCAATATCCAACACCGTCTAAAACCATCAACGTCCTCGAACCTCTTCACAAAAAAAAACGAGGGTTAACCCACCTGCCAATTCTCACCTGCCAATTTTGCCAACGCCTGTTCGAGCAACCTTTCCCTCGTACGTACGCGTTCTAGTTCGGCCATGCAACGTTCGTTTTCGCGTTGGGTGCCTTGGAGGATGAGGTCTAGGTTTTTGTATTCTTTTTCGAGGGATTGGATCGTTTCGAGGGGGGGACGGGAGGCGAGTTGGGTTTGGAGGGAGAGGATGGTGGATTGGAGCTGGTGCCAGGATGAGTGAGGGGGTTGGACAACATTGGGAGATGGGGAGGGGGCGCACCTTGTCGTTTTCTCTGTCTTTTTCGAGGAGTTGCTTACGGAGGGTGTCTTCGACGGTGGCGGGCTCGTCAGTTTCACGGAGGACGCTGAGGTCTGTGGTGTCGGTGCCTAGGTTGAGAGATGTGCGGTGGTAGGTGCGGACGCTCTGGGCGCGACGCATCGTGAAGTTGTGTCGTGTATGAGTGTGGTGCTTGTCAGTTCGTGTTTTTGGATGGCGTGTTGGAATGTCGAACTGTCATGGACACAGGTGGCGGTGGCGTCGATGTCGTATGCTTTGGGGTTATACTCGTAAACTATCAACGTTTGGTTTTTTGATATTCGGCACTCTGTTGAGAGGGGGCGATGGCGATATAATCTGTCAGTGTCAATGATGGTGGTTAGGCTCTGCCGATTTGAATTTTTCCTTGTTCGTGGGTGGGGGAACGACGGACGGTTGAATCGGGTTGGCTTGCTTGTATGTGCACTTCAATACAATGTCGTCACATAGGAACAGGGACAAGTTGAATATCTGAGTCTCAGAAGTCCCTCTTGATGTCGTCAAAGTAATGACACAATTTCAGGGGGATCAATATCGATCAATATCTAAGACTGGTGGGCTTAGTCTCGGAACCATCCGTTGTGTAAATATTTTTAATTTAGAGGTGGTAAAACCGTAAGTAAACTCTATGGAACTCTGGTTGTCTTTTAGAGAGAACGGGTTAGTCTGAGTGACGGAACGATTTGTTGGTTCGGGAGAGGTAAACGTGATTATAAACAACCTTAAAATGAATCCACTCGGAGTTAGACTTTATGAAAGGCTTCCTAACTCAAAGACGAGTAGATCAAGCAAATAATAGGAACGAGAGATGAAAGAAGTTGCGCTTTATTTGAACAAGGCCCAAGATACGGCGATGTGACAGAACTTCTCGACGCCAGAGAATCCTTCTGAATCTCAGTCTCTACGCGCTCAAACACACGTGATCGAGATTTTTGGACCAGGTGTGTGGGGGCCAAGGAGTTTATATAATCTGGGGATGGGACCCCGGATGCATACGTAACTCCATTTCCATCGGCCAAGACCACAACAAGTCTTTTTTCAACACAGCTCGAGCGGGAGACCAGCGACTGGCGAGAACATACGACAACGACGACGACGACGATATCATTGACGGCTCTTTCAGATGAGCGACAAGTCCACGCTATTCCCCGCTTCAAAGCTTGGGGAGTACACCGTCATTGGCGACATCGCCGAAGGCACCTTTGGAAAAGTCAAGAGTACGTCCCCTAGCCAGATGGCGATCGCCCTTCGCTCCTGGTTGATACCTTTTTTTTTCGTCTTGTCAGTGGCAACGCATACCATCACTGGACAAAAGGTGGCCATGAAGTATATTTCCAAGGCGGTCATCCACATGACGAAAACCAAGACCCGGGTCCAGCGCGAGGTCGAGTACATGCGTACCCTGAGGCATCCGCATATCATCAAGCTGTACGTGCACATCCGTATACCTCCATCAGTGCACGATTGTGACACGATACGATGCATAGATATGAGGTTATATCCACTCCCACAGATATCATAATCGTTCTGGAATACGCCGGAGGCGAGCTCTTTAACTACATCGTCAATAACGGTCGCATGCCGGAACCACGCGCTCGAAAATTCTTCCAACAACTCATATCCGGTATCGAGTACAGCCACAAATTGAAGATCGTCCATCGAGATTTAAAGCCGGAGAACGTCCTCCTCGATGACGACCTCAACGTCAAGATTGCCGATTTTGGACTCTCGAACGAGATCAAGGATGGGGATTTTCTAAAGACGAGTTGTGGCAGTCCAAATTATGCCGCTCCGGAGGTCATCCGGGGTGGTCTTTACACAGGTCCGGAGATCGACGTATGGAGCTGTGGAGTTATTCTTTATGTCATGCTGTGTGGAAGACTTCCATTCGAGGACGACGACGTTCAGACCCTCTTTACAAAAATTAGTCGTACGTCTACTTTTTTCCGTTTGTTCCCACTCTGTTACTCACCGAAAGGGGTTTCGTTATGCACAGAGGGAAGCTACCATATGCCAAGCTATCTTGGTGCTGATGCCCGAGGTCTGATCAACGCGATGCTTGCGGTCGACCCTGTCAAACGGATAACCATCCCCGACATCACTCAACATCCTTTCTACACGACTGACCTTCAGCGTTACCTCACGCCTCTTCCACCACCCCCTGGTCCTGTTCTTGGCACGCTCTCGTCGCTGGTTACGCCTGCAAAGGCGTTGGATTTCGAGATCATTGAGGGATTGGGCCGGATTGAGGAGGATGTCGTCGACGAGCTTGGGTCCAGAATGGAAGGGGTGGACAAGGAGGACATTTGGGAATGTCTACGGAGGGACGACGGTGTTCAAGGGAACGCCGTCAAGGTGGCTTATATGCTACTGCGCGATAAGCGCAGGGCTGGCAGAGACCGTAAGCGCTGTCATGCTGCGCTAGTATCGATCCCAGCTGACGATGTCTAGTGGCAGAATTCGAGGAACAAGAGCGCGATGCCAAGTTGGCAGCCATGGACGTCAGTCTATCATAATCGTCTCTCTACTATCATCGTTATTTTGCTCAAGGTTCGGATTTTAGCCTAGGAACACGATGTCGCCCAACACACTTTCGCCGGCGGGCGACTTGGAAGACAATCCTTTTGAAGCCGAGTTCAATGGCGACTATGACGACGACGACATCGATGACGGACTTGATTTCTCGACACCATCTATCGACGGCGAAATCAACAACTTTGCGGTCCTCAACTCCTCCCTTCCACTTCCTGATCAACTCCCCGAACAACACCACCTCGCTTCGTACGCCAATGCCAAACGTACGTGGCCTGCCGCGAAAGAAAAGAAACAGCATCGGACGAAATGGCACTTTGGTATCCGGAGCCGGTCGCCACCGATGGAGGTCATGCTGGAGATATACCGCACGCTCAAGACGCTTGGGATGGAGTGGAAGGAGAAGCGGAACCTTGGCGGGTTGGGTGGTATTCAATCACAACGGCAGCGATCGAGTACGAACGGCACCAGGATCGAGCGTGCCAAGGAGCTCGACGGGAGCGATACCGTCGATCTGCGGGCGGCTGCGAGTGTGTATTTCATAGAGACACGAGCGAGGGTTGAAGATGTGGTGGTACGTGCACACAAACGATGACGACGATAATGACGCTCACGCCGACCCGCACGTTGCAGGTGCTCATGAACCTACAGCTCTACATGGTCGACTCGATAAATTATTTAGTCGACTTTCACCACAAGAAGACGTACAGGGCGTCCACGGAACCAGGCGCTGGCAAATTCGACATGGGCAACCCGGACACGCTGTTGCCCGAGACGAGCTCCGATGGACGATCGATCAAGGACGGACATGCGCTCAAGGAGGACGAAGTCGTCTCCCCGTTCGTCTTTATGGACGTTGCCTGTCGTCTCATTCTCGAACTCGCTGGCGGGGGAGAGTGAACAGCCAACGCTCTCACCTCCCGCCACCCACCCACGCACACCCACGCATGGTTACAGGTTGCAGGTCACAGACACGCCCGAACTCGAGTTTTGTATCATGTCAGTCCCATCATCCCATAGATTTCTCTGCTTTCTGTTGTTGTTTTTGTTTGCTCACACACGTTGTTTGTACACGTTGAGTTTGCAGTTTAGCTGCTTTCCCTCTCTATTTTCTTTTTCTTTTTACCCAGCAATACCATTTGTACTAGTACGATTATATGCTTGGTTATGTACTCACGTGCCTCTCGTCGTCCCTCTCACCCCTTCCCTCTCACTCTCACATTGACTCTCTGGATCGTCAAAAACAGCCATGGAAATTGTGGTGCTGCTTATTGCATTTCAAATACTAACGTAGGTAACGATTATGTCTCGTTCGTTCGTTCGTTTCCTCTTTTCTTGATACGAAATATGATATACATAGACTTGACTGTCGGTGCAACCTCGAAAAGTTACCTTGCTTCTTTCACCCCCATAATCGAAGCAGTAGCAAAAGAGGAATACCATTTAGTACAGCATTGTACACCCATTTTGGGATTTGGGTGTATCGGCCTTGCGACCACACTCTCCCGCTCTCTGTCATGTCGTGTAACGCCGACACTCGCCATGCAGAACTCAGAAAGCGCATTCGTACCCTCACGAGCCTCCTTCTTGGATTCAACGTACAGAAATCGCCATCCAAACAGCCCCAAGATATTCTTCCTTTCCTACGTCACTTCACCACCCTATTGACATGTGGTGACAAATATGATAATACAGCAAAGAAAGTCATCGCAGTCACTGGCTCCATCACCTCCACGAACCAAGTCCGGACTTTAGTCGTCGCTCAGAATCCGCACGCGAGATCATCGTCCGAGACCATCTCTCTGGAATTGGTGAAGAAAGATAAAAGATCGTTCGGAGAGGTGGTAAATGGGTAATCATCGCCTCGGCCCCTGGACAGACAGATTGTTGTAACGCAATTAACGTTTTTTCACAGCGGACCGAACGCGCTTCTCGTCGACCACGTCGCAGACGTGTGGGTCGCCTTGTCCGCTTTCGATCGGCGTTCGGCCGACTACCAGAATCAACTAGTGTCTCTCGAGCTTTTTTTCCTCACGCGAAGCTACCGGAAATTCGTCGTTCGTTTCAAGGAGGATATCAGGTTGTGTGGGGGCAGGCGGTTGTATAATGTGATCGCCGACTGGGATCCAGATCGCTCCGTGATCGCTCGCAAGTGGGTCACCCCTCCTGCATGGCTACTCAAGTTCCAAGGGTTGCCGAGAATAAAGTCCAGAGGGGCCCCAGGACAAGTTCAGTGGGAATTTTCCGATGACACGAAGCGTGCCTGGTCCAAGGTCCTGGAAATCATCTTGCGGAAAGTGGACGATGCGATCGAACAGGTCAAGTCGGCCAAGGCCAAGTCTGGAAAGAAAGGGGAAGAGGAAGCGCGCCGGGAAATAAGTGTTCTGAATACTTGGTGCCGCACGCTGTACTATTTCGTCGTCTGGGATGCGGACATCGTGAAGAGTCTGTTAACCGAGACGAACATGGTAACCAGGATCATGACCACGTTCATGCCAGTGAAAGGAAACAACTGTGTGTATTTTATTCGAGCATGTTCTGAATCACAGCTGATCATAACATGTCCTCTCAATCTTTAGCCGTGGATGAAGCTGGTGTGTCGGTCCTATATCCACCCACCCATTGGATGGGTCTGAATAAGCTACGGTACAGATGATGATGATATCGCCGAGCTTCGGCAGGAAACGGACGAAAGTAAGGGCCAGCAAGTATTGCGCTATCTGAAGACGGTCATCGCATGGCACGCCGCAGTGCATCGTCTCACCAAGGACGCGACGCTTCCTGAACTCTTGAAAGACATTGAAATCGGCGTCGTAGAGACACCTCGTTCTCCGACCAACGTCTTGACCCTACCCCAAGTCTCCGAGGAGTTCTTTAAGCGGTTCCCGGAGATGACGGATCGTCGTGAGGACGTTTTGAAGGCACTGACAAAACATCATTCGCACAAGTTTTCTGGCTGCGTGCACGCCGAGGCCACGCTCATGGGTCTCGTGAATTATTATGGTCAATCGAAGGACGCGAGTCACAGTGCGCTGGTGAACAATGCACAAAACATGCAGAGAATCGTCCAGCCCGTGCGTTCCACTTGAACCTTTTTTTTCAAACTGACGGTCGCTCAACGCGTACAACAGGTGGCTGATGCCGGGAATGCGGTGATTTCCGTTGGAAAAAAGTGCTGTTGGTGCTGCGACTGGCTTGGACGGAATTTAGAAACGCGGTTCAAGCTTCCTGGGACGCATGGGATCATGTATGCCTGGGATCCGCCCGCAATGGGTGTCAGCGTGTCCGTGTTGGAGAAAATGGAGGAAGAGCTGTGGGGGGAGCTGTATCGAGCTGTATCGAGCGCGGTCGAGCTATCGTATTCTCGACAGAGTTCTGCGGGGAGCGAGCTTGAAGGGATGTCCGGAGATGAGATGTTTTTCTCTGAGCTCAAAGCGTAGGTGGGTTGTTCCAGACGAGTCCTATTGGCTTTCGATCTCGCGTCAACTTGTCTCTAACGTTGTTTATTCAATGCTCAAATGCTCTGGTATCATGATGAGTCCATCATTGACAGGATACTGCTTTTTTTTTACGACGAGAGCACGTTTCGACAACGTCAACGTGTCCTGCGTTTGATCTGCATTACCCTCTCCGCCTCACTACTTCCGAGAGTCTGTTTCTTTCTTGGTTGCGAGAATGACTCCCTCTCAAAAGGATAATCTGGCAACGGGTATCCGAATCGGAGATTGAAAAAGTGTTATTTATTATAATCCTTCGAGTTTGAACTTCATCGACATCTCTCAAGTTGAACCCGACCCGCAGCGTGCCAGTGTGAATTTGAGGTCATTCATTGCCCGAGCTAATAAATGGCCTCACATTCGGCTGTCGCTCCTTGCCGATTTTTGCCACAGCCGCATTTGCGTTGACCAGACTAGCTCAGTACAGCTATATGAGGGCAAGCTAGGACGGGCCCGCCGATGAGTTCAAAGTATGGGTCAAAGAAAAGGGACACGGTGTGCCGTGCGTACGCCTCTACCCCGTCAGACACGTTGAGCTCCCTTGATTTCGAAACGACCGTACTTTCAAGATGAGCTCTCGCATCAGGGAGCGAGGTGCGCATACCCCGACTCATCCACCTGTTCCACCGCGGCGCCGTTAACGCGTGGTGATAGCCCCCGTCCCTAACGTTCACAGTTACTTTCGCAAGTTTGTTCGGGCGTGGAACAAAGGGAGACTCCAGTACGCTGGACAAGATTTCCCTCTCTCTCGTGCATGTCATGTTCTTGTGCCTCACATCTTGCATCAGAGCGATGGCTGCCAGTGGCTCTGCTGCCAACCAAACTGCTTATAAGTTGTCGTTTGCAGCAAAGGGCTCGAGTGTAGATGCCAATGCATTTCGCGCCGCACGGGAGGAAGTCGATTCGGCGACGTATCACCCCTCGGGGGGTGGTAGTCATGCTCATAGGACCACTAGCGGCGGTCGCGACATAGTTGACAATCGTTAGGTTGCAACAGCTCTAATCAATCAGACGCTGTTCTCCAATCCCAACCTCCGTGTGTGTGTAGACTTCATTGATGACCGTTGAGTGAATATCGCAGCAAGCTCGATCATGCACCAGCTTGTCAGGATTCATACTAATGCTGTAAGGTGATACGCACTCAAAGAACTGCAGGGTCGATGTCCACGTACTCACGATTCAGTACTCAGTGTAGGATCGACATCAGGGAATTACTTGGATCAATGCGTCCCATCGTGTGTACCTGAGCGAAAACACAACAACCACGCGGGAAACGTGAAGGAGAGGGTAGCGTTGCCTGATTCTTCGTGATGCTAATCCACCCTGAGTCTAACACTGTAAATTGAGGAAAAGTAGCACGCACTGTTAGATGGACCCTCCCGACTGAGGGTTGAGATGGATTGTTTGCGCGTTGCGCCTAATAGGACGTGAGCTGTTGTAGTTCTACCATCACCAGAAAAGGACATACTACGCCCACGCCCTCTTCCGTCCTCGAGGCGGTGGGGTGAGATGGATCGTTCGCATGTTGCGCCTAATAGGAGGTGAGTTGTCGTGATGAGTTATACCATGACCAGAAAAAGACGCACTGCACCTACTTCCGTCCTCGCGGCCGAGGGTTGAGACGGATGGTTCCCTTGTGGTGCCTAATGGGATGTGAGCGCATGTGAGCTGTCATGACGAGTTCTACCATCACCAGAAAAGACATACAGAATTCGCTTCCTTTGGGTCTGGTGGATCTTGTCCGCTGCGCGAGGTGTCCGTGTTAGGATGCTTGGGAAGAGCAGCCTTTGCAGGCGGTTTACGCTATAACGTCTAATGAGTGACTGTGAAAAAACGTGAGCAACAACAAACCTTTGGTCTTCCAAACGACGTCGCGACCATTCGCTAGAATCATATGT